>WOVY01011737.1:0-208831 GCA_013436015.1 Rhipicephalus annulatus | reverse complement strand
TCATGTGTCCATAATCAGCGTTCATCTTTGTCGCCGCTTAAGAAAAGTACTCACGCCTCCTGCTACCGAAGCTGTACGTGTGGCCGATGGCGGCACTGTTCCTGTCATTGGCATGTGTACGGCTCGCATAAGCATCGCCGACCGTTACATTCCTGTTCTATTCACGGTGCTCCAGAACTGTCCTCATGACCTCATCTTAGGGATGGACTTCCTGTCGACCCATTCTGCTCTGATCGACTGTTCCGCTGGTACTCTTTGCTTAGACCTTCCTCTTCAGCCGGATATTCACCCTGAACCTCAACACGGCCTTTCTGCCACAGACTTCCTCCGCTTACCGCCTAAAGCCCTCACATTCACCGAATTCGCCACGACCTCACCCGTATTGGATGGGAATTACATCGTCACGCCGATTCCTGATGTCCTACTGGCACGTGACGTCACCGTCCCTCACTGCATCGTAACTGTAGCCTCCAACCGGACCCGTCTACCCGTCATAAATTTCGGCTTCACAAAGCAAGTCCTCCCTGAAGGCATCCTAATCGCCACGTTGCGGTCCTTAGCCGATGATCACGTCACCACTTTCGCAGCCGACGCATGCACCAATTTTTCTTGTCGCCCACTCGATGCCACATGCCTCGACATGTCAATACGTCCCATGATCGACCCTGACCTTCCCCCAGCGCAATCAGCCGCTCTCGCACGCCTTCTAGCTTCCTACCGTGACATCTTCGACCTTGACGACCGACCACTCGGCCAAACTTCTCTTGTAAAGCACCGCATCAACACCGGTGATGCCGCTCCCATTCACCGTCGACCGTATCGCGTGTCCGCGTCGGAGCGCCAGATTATTCAAGCTGAAGTGAATAAGATGTTAACTAAAGGCATTATTGAGCCCTCATCAAGCCCATGGGCGTCACCCGTCGTCCTGGTTAAAAAGAAGGACAACACATGGCGCTTTTGCATCGATTACCGGCATCTAAATCGAATCACCAAAAAGGACGTGTATCCTTTACCACGTATTGATGACGCCCTCGATTGTCTCCACGGCGCACGCTACTTTTCATCCATCGACCTTCGTTCTGGTTATTGGCAGATTGCCGTAGACGAGAAAGACCAAGAAAAGACCGCCTTCATCACTCCAGATGGCCTATACCAATTCAAGGTTATGCCCTTCGGTCTATGCAATGCCCCCGCCACGTTCGAACGTATGATGGACTCTCTGCTACACGGATTCAAATGGTCAACATGCCTGTGTTACCTAGACGACGTCCTCGTATTTGCACCTACATTTGAGACCCACCTTGAGCGTCTGTCGGCCATTCTCGACGTCTTCCGCAAAGCTGGCCTCCAGTTGAACTCCTCGAAGTGTCACTTCGGCCGCCGACAGATTACCGTGCTGGGCCACCTTGTCGATGCTTCTGGTGTGAGACCGGACCCTGAGAAAATTCGTGCCGTCACGAGTTTCCCAGTACCCCAATCCGCCAAAGATGTCCGGAGCTTTGTGGGACTTTGCTCCTACTTTAGGCGGTTCGTGAAAGATTTTGCGGCAATCGCCCAACCACTTACCGATCTTTTGAAGAAAGGCGTTCCATTTTCGTGGGGGTCCACTCAAGCTGCCGCCTTCTCTCACCTCATAACACTTTTGACGACGCCCCCTATCCTGGCCCACTTTGACCCATCTGCCCCAACTGAGGTCCGAACTGATGCCAGTGGTCACGGTATCGGAGCCGTTCTCGCCCAATGCCAACAGGGACACGACCGCGTTATCGCGTATGCTAGCCGCCTCCTTACACCTGCAGAGCGTAACTATTCGATCACGGAGCGAGAATGCCTTGCTCTTGTCTGGGCGGTCTCAAAATTCCGCCCATATTTATATGGCACTCACTTTTCCGTCGTCACCGACCACCACGCGCTCTGCTGGCTTTCATCCTTAAGAGATCCTACAGGTCGACTTGGTCGCTGGGCTCTGCGACTGCAAGAATACACCTTTGCTGTGATATACAAGTCTGGACGCCTGCACCAGGACGCCGATTGCCTTTCTCGCTATCCAGTTGGCCCATCGGCCACCATACCTGACAACGACGCCTGCGTGTGCTCCGTTTCTCAACTGAACCACATAGCCGACGAGCAACGCCGTGATGCAGCCCTACGAGCTATCATTGAGCGCCTCGACTCCTCCCCATCGAACCGATCCTATCGCTCGTTCGTACTCCAGAATGGCACATTATACCGGCATAACTTCCATCCAGACGGCCCATCTCTGCTGCTTGCCATACCCAAACACCTCCGCTTGGCTGTACTCCACGAACTCCATGACGTTCCTACTGCCGGTCACCTGGGTGTGTCCCGCACATACGACCGGATTCGCCGTCGCTTCTATTGGCCAGGTCTGGCACGGTCCGTCAGAAGATACGTCGCGGCGTGTGAGGAATGTCAGCGCCGCAAAACACCATCGACGCTTCCGGCTGGGCGCCTTCAACCACTCAATATTTCTACTGAACCTTTCTTTCGCGTCGGCTTGGACTTACTCGGCCCTTTTCCTCTGTCTTCTGCTGGCAACAGGTGGATAGCTGTGGCCACAGACTACGCCACACGCTACGCAATCACACGCGCCCTTCCAACAAGTTGCGCCACTGACGTCGCCGATTTTCTTCTACACGACGTGATCTTGCAACATGGTGCTCCACGCCAGCTGCTCACGGACCGAGGCCGCACATTTCTATCGAAAGTCATAGCGGACATCCTACGCTCTTGTGAAACACGCCACAAGCTCACTACGTCGTACCATCCCCAAACAAATGGCCTCACAGAACGCCTGAACCGAACCCTAACTGACATGCTTGCAAAGTACGTTTCCTCAGATCACTCTGACTGGGACATCGCTTTACCATACGTGACATTTGCCTACAATTCTTCGCGCCACGACACGGCTGGTTACTCCCCTTTTTTCTTGCTGTTCGGCCGCGAACCCACATTACCCCTCGATACGACGATTCCGTTACCAGCAGCTCCAACTTCACAATATGCTCTGGACGCCATCAGCCGGGCCGCCCACGCACGCGAAACCGCTCGTGCTCGCCTTCTGACCTCCCAAGCAAACCAACGGCGTCGGTACGACCAACGACACCGCGATGTGCACTTTTCGCCCGGTTCGTTGGTTCTGCTGTGGTCTCCGACCAGGCACGTTGGCCTGTCTGACAAGCTGCTCTCTCGGTACACAGGGCCATACAGAGTGCTTCGTGAGGTGACTCCCGTCACTTATGAAATCACTCCTGCTGCCTCGCCGTCTTCATCCACCCCTAGGGCCAGCGACATCGTACACGTCGCACGCCTGAAGCAGTACCACTCGCCCAATGATCTTGACATCTAGATGCGCCGAGACGGCGCCTTTGCCGACGGGGGTTATGCTACCTGTAGGCTGCCACAAACCATAGTGCGAATGCGCGTGTGCGCCCGACGAAGAAGATGAGGGTCGCTGGCTGCTCGAGCTCGGAGCCAGACTGGCCAGTGCTGCAACCGCTCTTGCGAATATATTTTTCGAATATATTCGCAATACTTTGTCTCGTTACTCACGTAACAATATTACCCCCTGCAAACAAAATATCCTACTGAGGTTTGGACGGAATGTGGGTCTGCTGGCTTGACTGAGGCAGGATTGCAAGCGGGCAGGATTGTCCTGCCCGCTTGCTTGCTTGCTTACTTGCTTGTTCTTGCTCCCTCCTGCTGCGCTGACTCGCTACTACTTCTTCTTTTCCGAGGCGTTCAGCGCAATAATTTTGGTTCGCAAGTCCACATGAGCATTGACTGTACGGGTAGGCAGCGTTTACTGCGTTTCCTGAACAGCTTTTTTAGCTATTCAAGCTCTTAAGTTTCGGCGTAGCTAAGTAACCGCGCAAGGAATGTGCCGATAGCATGTATCAATGTGGCGGCATCGCGAAGCAGGGGTGAATATAAATGTCGCTGTCGAACGATGTCGCGTTGGTGATGTACCAGCATAGCTGGCGCAGGTAACGGCCGTGGGAAACGAGTCTCCTGAACCACTCCCCATCTATAGCCTGACGTTCAGCTACGAAAAACATGACCCTGCATATAGGCTGGAATTTTTATCGGTTACACAGGGCAGCTTTCTTTTCCGGAAGGGCTGCTAGTCAGTCGGAACGAGCACCCACGATATCATCGGGTTTGTCAACATCGTGTGTTGCTCACCAGTACTCGCTCACCTTAACTTGTTACGTCCCGTCACCAAACCCGCAGTACCAGCTGGGATGCGGCTACGCCGACAGGTTAGATATCACTGGGTAAAAGTTACATATGTTCATCTAAACGCGCACGCAAGAGTAAGTAGACCAGGTCTTTCGGAACTATACGGGCTTGTTGTGTCAGAGCTTAGATCCGGGAAAATGTAACAAGCGGATACGCGACAACAAATTTCTGCGTTGCACTTCTCTTTCGCAGAATGCGGGCCTAGCCAAGGTGGCGTTCGACAACCAGTTTTGGAGCCGGCAGTCGGACCTGGTGAAGCAGGTGCTTTTAACAGTCGCCTCTTCGCTCATGGCCGAGTTTATGACCGCAGCCGCGCTGTGCAACGCCATCTTGCCCATCGTGATCAACCTCGTTAGTATACGCTATCATGTTCTCTCGACACGTTCTTATGGCATGTATGTGGAGAAAATGCGCGCATACTGGGCGTCCCAACGCAGTTGACATACTGCGAGATCTGAACCAAACTGAAGCCTCTGAGTGTAGTCGCGCAAGGAAGGCACGCATGCGCAACGCCCTCTCCCCGCTTTATCTGAGTCGCTTTAGCGCCTTGCTAAGGTAACCCACCTGCTGTCATAATATTTTGTGACAGTGGTAATGCAATATATATATATCGGGACTCAAGAAGACAACAAAAAGACGCTCACGTCCTTATGGCGGTTTCTTTGTTGCCTTCTTGTGCCCTGTCCGGGCAACCATTGTTACCGAAACATGCCCTAGAGCCAACAAGCCCGAGTTGCGACTGTCGAACTCAGTCTTGGGCAGATGCACGGCCTTTTCTGGCCGCAGGCACGTCAGGTTATCCCTTCTTACAAGGGCCCAAACGTTGTCAGGATGTCGGCGCTAGGGGCCGTTACGGCAGTGATCGCCGTCGTATTGTAGGCTTTGGAGTCTCTCACTGTGCTCCAATGCACTTTGTGCCCCCCTACCATGGATACCCTACGAGCGGCTGATAGAAGGGATAGCCCGCATTGGCACTAGGTGACAGGGGAGAGGTTAAGGGGTTCACGTCCCCGCTGTGAGCTCCCCTCAAAACTTTTTGGTTATGCTAGCGTTTATGTATACGCGCACACACATACACGCATGAACATACTCGAAGTGTGGTTAACCATCCCTTCCCCTTACACAGGCACACACAAAAATCACAGCATATCCACGGATTGAATGATGATGAGTGAGGCAAAGCGTTCGTTCGTTCGTTCTTGCTTCCTTGCGTGCGTCTGTCCATCCATCCGTTTGTGCGTCCGCGCGTCAAACAGACAGACAAACCATGAACGGAGGTGGCCAGCGCATGATTCATAGTTTGCCGATAAAAGCCTCTGAAGATTCGCCCCAATTAACTCATCATCATTCACTCCGTGGATATGCTGTGAGGCGGTTACTACATACATACATACATACATACATACATACATACATACATACATACATACATACATACATACATACATACATACATACATACATACATACATACATACATACATACATACATACATACATACATACATGCATACATACATGCATACATACATGCATACATGCATGCATACATACATACATACATGCATGCATACATAACATACATTACATACATACATACATACATACATACATACATACATACATACATACATACATACATACATACATACATACATACATACATACATACATACAGGTGACGACATGTATGTATGCGTGTATGTTTTTAGGACCTTCGCCCTAAAGAAGCCGCCCGCATCTTCCCATGGGAGAAATCGAGCAAATGCGTCGCTAAGTGGCGCCGGTATCGCGTTAATGTAGCGTATAGTGGGTATATGGTTTGGGAATGCTTTATTGTTATTTCGTCTTAATTATTCTTATTTATGGAATAAAGGAGAAGCCTTGCCTTCAACGAGCGGTGGGACGCTGATGTTGGGTTGTACCCCGCTACTGGTTGAAGGTACTGTCAGTTCCATTGCATCAACTAGAGTCAAGCAAAGCGTCAAGTCAAGCGAAAGCCAAGACGCCCTTGACTGAATTCCAAACGCGCGATCCGTTGTCTACATATACGGGTGGCCAGTGAACGGTTGGGCAGCGTGAGCAGTCGGTTCTTACTAGCAGACGCTGCTTGCGTAGGCCTTGCGAGGCGAAAGAAGAGAGGAGGTCAATAGTTGGCACGAGACGCGAACGTGCGCAGTGGGAGTGCAGACGACACCGCCGACGCCAGATTTGCGAGTAGGTGCGAGTATAAAGTGATCCGCATTTTAAGTGCGAATGAACTTTATAAGCGACCCTTAATACGCCGTCCGCGGTGCGCCTCCTACTCTCCCCTAGCAACGGTGCAAGGAGCGGAGAGGAGCGTATGTAGCAACGGTGCAGTGACGTCACACACCACGTGATTGCGCGCGCTCCGCCCTCCGCTCCGTGGCTGCGCGCGCCCCCACGACTTGCTCGAGATCGGCAAGTCGTCGTAGGTATGGATCCAACGCAGGCATATACCTCGACTGCGATACCTCCAACAATGAGTACAACGCAATTGAATGCGAGCATTGCACGCGTCATTGAAGATGTCGTGCCGGTTGAACACAAGGCAGCGCGGCGAAGGGCCCGTGATGCCGAGCGCAAGCGGGCGAAGCGGGCCGCGGACATATACATCATTATAGTGCGAATTTACTCACATATACGCGTAAACTCACCAAGATTTCCCGAGAGGGTCTAATGGTTCCTGGGAATCGCAATGTGATCTCACGGGGGAGTATACGTGGGATCACATTGCCAACGGATTTTAACTTTACTACCCCTCATAGCATCACCCCGTACATTCGCACTTAACCATTTTCACCCTCAAGGAAATGCTTGGGAGTTTGTTTTTTTTTTTAGCTTTCTCGCTGCGTCCTTAATAAAGTATGACATGAACGTAAAAGTGTTCGCTCCTGTCCAAGAAACTACGCGGCTGGTCCGCGGTAGATGGTGCACATATGGTCATCATTCGTGAGTGCATCCTACATATCGTTGCGATAGCAGTTATATGGACCCTCTGTCAGCATTTTGCCGTCGCCGCGAGGTTCCATACTGAGTCCAAGTGCGATAACATCCAATGCGTCGAATGTATACGTGCGAGCGTTTTGTGTGCGAGATTTGTTCAATTTTTAGGGGCGAAGCTCCTTACGCCGTAGGTCATACGTCCCGTGTCGTCGTAGTAGCCACCTCTTGTTTAGTCCTTAGAATGTTCGCTGGATGGTGGTACTGGTATATATCATGAATATATGATGAAAACATGCGAGATGGCGGTATTAGGAGTGTTCACTAGATAAAAGGGACAGACAGACAGACAGACAGACAGACAGACAGACAGACAGACAGACAGACAGACAGACAGACAGACAGACAGACAGACGGACGGACGGACGGACGGACGGACGGACGGTCGGACACACGCACGAATGGACGCTTCGCCCCACTCATCACTTCGTGGATATGATGCGATTTTTTTTCTCGCACTGTAATAGCTTTCCATCCCATTGCGAGTAGTGCAAGCCGTGTTGACTACGTGCATATGTTTTTTATTGTATTTTGCTCTCATCCTGCTCGGACCTCTATACGGTCTGCAGTATTGAAGAACGAAAAGTGCGAGGGCAACCCATGGTCCCGATGCGAGTGTATAGTAAAAATATGTCAGTCGTCTTGTTTCACGTGAAAAGCTAATAGAGTGTCCCAGAAGGGAGGCTGCGTAGCTCCGGCAGCAAGCGCGGACGTTGAGAAACAGGGATCAGAAGACGGCGCATACATTCGTAGGTGCTGTGCTCTCAATGTCCACCTTTACGTTGAAGGCATTTCGCTTCGCTTGCTGCGGTGGTCGCGTCTGCTAATGCCAGCGCGCAGTGGTACACCAGCGTTTCGTTGAGTTACGGCAGACCTGATGCTACAGAAATTAGCTGCAGCCACTTGACCAAAACAACTCCATTTAGAATTATAATTTGTTGCTATCTAATTCATTGCTTAGCCTTTTTGGTGAAACCTTTGTTTTGATGATGTCGACTGCAAGTGCGTGAAGTTATGCTTCGTCAGGCACTTTTTTCTACCAAGTCACCAAGTCGCTACACGGGTTGTCGTGAACGCGGCGCGTCTTCGCAGTCCACAGACACGGAGCACAGCGCCCTCTACTTCAGTCTGCCAGTGGCAGTGGGTGCTTCGGTGAACACCATTATGCCGGTGTCCCTGCCACTCGTCATGCTCCACGACATGGCGCCAGTGACGCGCAAGCAGCTGGTGAGAAGCTCCTCAATGCCCGCTTTTTCTGAATACGATAATAATGACAATTTGAAGCAGATTCGCCGACTTGACGTCGCGGGGACTGGATAAACTACAAAGATAGCGGCATCACAGTGCTAATACATTGTTCTACTTTGCTCTATAGTGGTACTACCACCATTTGCACGGTTTCACCAGCCTTGTCGAAGGGTCAAGCTGCTTCTATTTTCAAACTCTGAACGTTTAACTGAAGGGAATTAAGTAGTGGAGCTCGCCCAATATCTGTGGCACATACCCGCTGGAAGACACGTCGCGTGTGCTCCTTATAAAATGAACCACTGGCATTTGCAAAAAAAAAACGCTTTGTTGCAATACATATGACAATGTGCCGAACTTCCTCACTGCTTTGATATGATACTGTGCGTTGAGTTCAGATAATACATCGCTAGAAATGGGCGAGCAGTAATTTCGACAGTGATGACGCAACTGCGTTTTTCGACCTCTACATCACGGTACGCTTTATCACCTACATTATCTGCAAGCCCATGAAGACATGTAAAACCCAAGACAATACTTGCAAACTGCGCCGCAGATAACAAATATCTCAGAACGGCGTACTGCGTGCACAAGTCATTGGACAGGCAGAGGAGAGGTAGCATGTGAAACTTAACGAAGTTCTGAGTGAGCACTTTTATGGACATAGTTGACACTGCTGCAGTTTTAAATTATCGAGACAGTTTGTACACACTGGAACTATTCCTTTCCAAACGGTGTGGCTTAAGACACCGCAGCTGCGATTGAAATATTTCTTACCGATTCAATAATTAGCGTGCCGAGTTTACTTAATATAATTTCAACCTGTTCTCAATAAACCCGGTTATGTATATCAGCGCCATGGCACTGATATACATAGCCGGGTTACACAAATTACATACATAGCCGGATACACAAATAAACACTATGCTGCGAAAAGAAGTTTAAACGACGTGCAATTCACTACAACTTGTGCATGACTTGCAGCAGCTCTTCTGCCGTAATATTGATGGTGAGCGCACCCAGTCTTGATGAGAAAATCAACGCAAAAGAATCATTACATAAAGCCGTATGCGAGGCACGGCTGCACAGGAGAGGCTGTAACTAATGCAGCAGCGGCGGCGCGCCACCGGCTCGAAAACAAACTGCAAGCTCGTGGCGCGTTACAGGGGACGCCACTGTCGCAAGCGAAAGAAAGGCAACGCGCCGGAGAGGAGGCGGCGAGGGGCATAGAGTTTCCTAAAATTAACGAGAGGTGACTCTGGCGCTGCGATCGTTCAGCGACCATGGGAATGGTGCGTAGTACACACATTTGCCTAGTTTTCGTACTTGCGAGCGGCGAATCGTACTTGCGGCTTCGTTTATTGCTGGTTACGGTTTTGTTTTGAAGGAACGAATGAACTCCTTCGGACTTCGTGACCCGATTCGAAATGATAGGCCTATAAGAATAAGGTGGAGAAGCGCAAACGCTGAATATTTGCAAATTTTTTTACGTGAAAAAACAGCTCCAAGCCACCCGAACACACACGGAGCCAGAAGCAGGCCAAAAGTACGAAAATTGGTCAAATATGTGTACTACCCATCATTCCCACGCTCACTGAAGCACCGTTCGTTGCCGTTGCCATAGACACTAGCGCCAGAGTTCCCTCGAGTGTATATTAGGAAACTCTATGGCGAGGGGGAGAGCAGATCGCGGTACTTGTATAGGGGCTTTATTGGAACCTGCTTGGCACATACTCTCTAAGCTTGTTTTTTTTGTACCCTCTCATGTGGCTCATACCCACACTGATTGGCCAAGAAGGCTTGTTTTATAGACACCTCAATTTTTACTAGACCGGAAGTGAGCGCTGCGGCTTTCCCAATTTCGGTGGTACATACCCCCTAGAAATTGGGTTAAACAGCTCCTCTGTTAATCGTCGATTTGAACCCTTCATTATGACTTCAAATTATGAATTCATCAAGCCAAAAACAAGAAGTAAGTATCGCGGTGTTTATGCGCCAGATGAAGCAGCTCACGTGTTTTCGCCCATTTGAAAAATGAAGATGACGTTGGGTTCCATGATTCACAGAGCGTGTTTGTGCAGCTTTGCGTTCTCTTCTCTCCCGTGCCGTTACATGGCATTCTAGAAACACTCGTGCCTTAGCGCGTTTCTTCTAGCATCTATTTGAAACAATAAGCTTGTTTCTTTCTGTGTTCTTTTAAAACAATGTAATTTCTTTGTGTTACGCAGATCTTAACTGGCGCCTTCGTGAAGACCGTAGTCGTGGCCAGCATCCTGCTATCTATGAACACCACGGGCGAATATGTTTTGCACAGTGCCAAGCAATTCAACGCAACCGAGACTGTCAAGCCGGCTTAAGCATGAGAGTATACATATACGTATTATAGGCGACCACAATGGAACGAATGATTCACGTTAAATCTTGGTGTAACATAATCTCGCGTTTGACTACCATGCACCGACGACACAGTGCTCAACTAAAGTTAAAGAGCCAGTAAAGAGGCTCCAACTTTTTTTTGCACCCCCTAAACAGTTTCGCCAATATGTACAGTATATCACAGCGATCACATTTTCCGAATATTACACTGCTGCACACCACGCAGACCCTCCATTTCGAAAAACAATTACAGCATATCCACGGAGTCAATGATGATGAGTGGGGCGAAGCGTCCATCCTTCCGTGTGTCTGCCCGTCCGTGCATGTGTCCGATCGCGTTCGAGAATACAGATGGCGCGCGAGTAACACCGCCGAGACGCGAGCCAAGGAGGCCGAGCGCAAGCGTCTCCAATGCACCCGCCGCTCTGCTCAGTCCATGGCCAACTAATGATCACCCACGTACGGCGACTATCCAGGGGACTCAGAGAGGCTTTCGTTCGCGCACTATACAGACGGCGCGCGAGTAACACCGACGAGACGCGAGCCAAGGAAGCCGAGTGCAAGCGTCTTCAATGCGCCCGCCTCTCTGCTTAGTCCATGGCCCACTAATAATCACCCACGTACGGCGACTATCCAGGAGACTGAGAGAGGCTTTCGTTCGCGCACTATACAGACGGAGCGCGAGTAACACCGATGAGACGTGAGCCAAGGAAGCCGAGCGCAAGCGTCTTCAATGCGCCCGCCACTCTGCTCAGTCCATGGCCTACTAATGATCACCCACGTACGGCGACTATCCAGGAGACTGAGAGAGGCTCTCGTTCGCACACTTTGCAGATGGCGCGCGAGTGACTGTGACGATACTCGAGCCAAGGAAACCAAGCGCACGCGTCTTTAACGCACCCGCTGCTCTGCTCCGTCCCTGCTCCTCCTACGATCCGCCACATACAACGCCACATACGGCGACTATCCAGGAGACTGAGAGATGCACTCGTTGGCAAAGCGCGCGTACAACGAATGCTTGCCGCTGTTCGGGTTTCATTTGACGCAGATGGCACATGGAGAACATGTGCGATTTGCAACCGGCTGAAACGAATTTCGTTTTGTAGCACATATTCGCAAAGTTCTTGCGGCCGCTCGTTCACAGCAAAAGTGCGCATATTTTTTCTTCATTTCAATTATAGAACTTCGGGGTTGTTTTCTTCTCTATTTTCCTCGTAGTTGAGATGATGTAGCTGCAGGTTGCTTGAAAACGTACACGTGTATATGCACGCGCATCAAATCTTGATATGCACCTCTAATGCAGCGACGATTCGCAATCATTTAATGGGCTGTAACGACCTTCAGCATGATGACGGAGCCTTGTTTTTTTTTTTTAAATGGGCGTTGAAGTGTTCCGTTATGCGCGACCTCAGCTGGTGCTGCAACTCAGCTCTAATGGGATGTTTGGACCGACTCACGTCACTGCTGCCATGCACAATGTTTCCCGGCTTTACTGCGCTAGTAGCAGCAGACTGAAAGCAGTGGGAGGCGCAGCAGCAACTACGGTAATTGATCAATTTCCCGCCATTGCCATGGCTTCGAGATTGCAGACGCTTTTGTTTCAACTGCGCCCAGCTAGATGGCACAACCTGTCCCTTGTAACCATGCGAGAGTTGAATTTTTGAACCACTCGCTCCATTCCCCATAGTAACGTCGAGTGGTACTTTTTTCTATGAATCAGACAGAAACGAGCAAGCAGCATTTTATTGCGTCTCTTAATGCACGCAAGGTTCTTTATTTAGTGCTGTTAGATCGATTACTAGTGAATAATTGTAGGTGGTCCATCTGATGTCATCGGGATCATTTTGAAAATGTCCTCCTGTGGCGCTTATGTTTTGTACATTTATTTTAATTCCTAGGTAAGTAGGGCACTGTTGTCGATAGTATTGTCGTTTTAGATGTCATACATTGAGCTTTCACTCTGACGTAAATTGTTATTTGACTTTAGTGTCCCTTTAAAGAGCATGAAAAGACTGCAAAATTAATGCTCGATGAGGTTCATATGCACTCTTTTTTTTCGATTACAAGGCTGGCTTTGTACCTGGCGCTGTGGCAAATTTATCAACTGCGGCAAGCACTGCCCACGTATTTATGATACAGAGCCTTCTTTCTCCAAACAAATATGTTGTACACATTCTTCCCGTGGCACAAAGTGATGCTAAGGCACTACGAGACTTCCTTCGAAAGCTTATTCTTGATCTCGAGACATCTGCTTTTAGAATATTCGCAGTGATCTCAGACAATAACTCCATGAGCAGAAAAGTTATGTCCTTCTTCGCTGAGCCCACAAGTGTCAGCATTGTTTACCAGCATCCTGCTGACTGATCGCAACAACCGTTTTTCGTGGTGGACCCAGTTCGTATACTAAAGTGTATAAGAAATTACTGGCTCAATCAACGAAACATTGGAAAATGGATGTACTTTCCTGAAACAAATAGTAGTGAGGCTGAAACAAAGATACTGACAGCATCTTGCAAGGTATTGAGCGAGTTGAACGAAGCTGAAAAGCATGCGCTCTTGAAGATAGCGCCAACTTTCATTTTGAAAGCGCTGAACCCCTCCAACATAGAACAACAGGATGTTAAGCTTGTATTAAAGGTTTTTAAATCATCTACTGTTGCTGATCTCAGTACCCCAACCTTCCAGCATGCTAAGGAAACATCCGAGTACACTGACGCCATATTGACTTGGTGGAACATTGTTAACGTAAAGATGTCAAGAAAAGGACAGCGGTTGCGAGATCATTTGCAAGGGCCAATAGTATCATCGTTGTGTCCGCAGCTTGAGTCCCTGCAAAAAATAGTTGTGTGGCTTGATCAATGGAAAAGCTTCAGACATGACAATGGCTGCCTCACATGTGAAACGCACACAGCATTCAGCCACACTACTCACGCCTTCCACGAACTAGCCATATAGCCTGGAAGAGCTTCATTTTGAATACGTTCTTTGCGGCAAATTTCAAACTTACTGCTTGGAGGATCGCTTCGGAAAGTATAGGCAACTGTCGGGTGCGAATGACCATGTGTCAATAAAGCATATATGTGAATCTGAAACTGCGTTTGCAGAAGGTTTTGGACCTGCCAGATTTAGACATGCTACCAGCACCGAGTGCGAATCCGTGGAGGACAAGTGTACCGTCAGTGCATGGCCAGTTTGATGTCGCTGTGTCTGATTCTGTCATTCAGAAAAAAAATAGTGAAGGCTTTCTGCAGTAACATATATTGCCGACTCTTGTGCCCATACAGCTTTTAAGAAATTGGCATGCGGATATTGCAAGAAAAACCCTGTGATGCAAGACATTGACCTTGATAATGCCTAGAATGCATTAATCACAAAGATGTCGAGGGGTGGGCTGAAGTTTTCACGAGCAGTTGTAGTTAACGCTGTGCTGTTTACTGAAATCATATTAGACAAGCTCAGGCCAGCCAGAATACTCTTCGCGATTTCTCAGCCTTCCTATGCAGGAGGACACTCTTGTCAGCCTTGTGTTCTCTGCCCTTGCAGACTATAAGGACTGAGATGTGTGTGATTCTGGTTGCAATTAAAAATATTCTTTATCAGTGCCAAGGTTCGTCAACGCTTGTTTTGCGTGTCGTGCGATGAGAAATGGACTTTGAGACGACGCGGAAACAACACACACGACGTTTATGACAGAACACGGAAACTAAACATAGAAAACACTGAGGCAGAAAAAATACATACAATGGGACAGAGAGAACTAAGCTTGATTAACAAATGATCAATTAGAGTTCAAGTAAAAGCGTTCTAAATACTGAGGGCCAGATCGGCGGTACGACCGACGCCGATGAGGTGCAGGGCAGGAGGCGGTGGAAAGACGCTATATAATGCGCTCACTTGCCGATGTGCGACGCCCTGGTGACGCCGGCGCTTGATGGCATGGGTGCGACTACTGAGCAGTCAACCCGCATTGGAGACTCGATGCTCCTTGCGTGTAAATGGCCAGCCCATCCAGCGAACAGCTTGCGTCGAGACGCGATGCTCGGCGCAACCGTGACCATTAGCCAGGCCACGTCCATCGCTGTGCCGAACGGCTGACCGTGAGACGCCTCGCCGAGATCCGCAATGCCCTCGGCAAGGAAAAGAACAGCAGGCCAGGCCGCGCCCCGAGATGCAGTACTCGTGCCGGCAATGCCACCCCAGCTAGTGGTTGGACGGCAGCAGCGTGGACGGCCACGTTCCCTGCCCGGAATCTGGATCGCCTGTGTCCGACGCTTCGGCCCGCTATCTTCCGTCCCCCGCTGCTTCCGCTCGTCCCCAGCCACAAAGCTTACCGCCACGTAATGGTCACACGTGGCCCAATCGTGGCACGCTACCTCTATGGGCCACCACAGGTCATCAGCTGATTGGCTGACCTCCCGCGCACAGTTAACTCGAAATCACACGCGCCTTGCCCCGCACTTCCGTCGTTGTCGTCGTTTTCTTCACTCATCCTCTTTTTTGAATATGAATCAATCAAGCCTCTTTTTTGAATATGAACCCTACATTTAATGCAGGCAGGCGTACAGCCAAAGCCCATAATAAATATTCCGACGACGGGAGCACCTTTTTTGAAGACACCGCCCGGTCACATACAGGAAAATGCACGGTGGCAGTAGTAAACCAGGGCAATGTGTAGACTGCGCGTCTACCATACAGGATGATGTTACAACCATGAAGGAGGTCGCTATCCCCTCACGCTCAAAAATCCAGCGTCTCACTTCACCCTTACGGACTCCCTATCGTAACTATCTTACAGGCAAAATAAGTCTACTACATGCAGAATACTTTCACAAACAGCAGACGGCCGTCCCTAGGAAGACTGGAAACAAGTTATATGGATACCTGGCCACTGTGGAGTCAGAGGCAACGAGCTAGCTCACGTCTCTGCCCGAGCTTTCTTACCCTAGGACTCTCAACATCAGTGCAGGAACTCCAGCTATTCCGGATCAGATGGCCCACCTGACCAGATGCACTGAAGTATTACAAAACCAAAGGCTTGCGCGGAGATAATATGCCCCACCACATCCTCAACTCAGCAAAGCCGCACAGGTAACCTGGCGTCTCTTACCCAACCCACACGTACTCTCCAAATTCAACCCTGACAAGCACCCGTCCCCCACATGCAGGCTATGCAACACTAATCTAGCCACTCTATCATACAGCATGTGAGTGCCAGAGCAACTCATCCAAAACCGATGTCTAAGGATTTCAGTAGAGATGGGTGGGAGGCAGTCCTGTCCAGCCTGAACAAAGGGGGGGGGGGGGGGTGAGGCCCTGGTGGTCCGCACAAAGACCGGGGCACAAGCCAATGGGGCCCCGGACTGTTGACTCGTCCATTCCTCAATAGATTAAAGTTTTTCATCCATTGCTCGGGATCGGCGTACATCCAGCGACAAATAATGATGGCGAGCTATTTATATGCAACATCACAAAAGGACGAAGGACGTGCTTTTATGTGGCTCGGCGATTATTGCGCGAGCTACAAAGCGAGAGGTCACTCATTTGACTCTGCTCACTGGAAAAGTTTTTCTTGTGGATTTTATATACGTATATTTACAGGACATGACGGCGAAAAGCAGCTGTGTCCATATAATCGCTATAGCAAAAATCGTCACAATAACAGCCACAAAGAAAAGTAATCCAGAAGAAAAATTTTTTTATGCCTGCGACCTGCAATGCCACAATTAGTAACATATCGTGTTATAAAATTCGGCTACGCAGCATGTGTTCTCTAGCATGTGAACGACGAGCTATTCATATACATATGCCGCTGGCGGCACGCAGAGCTCGGAGGTGCTTCAGTGAGTTGACAATCGCCTGCGAGATGGTGCGAGTGCACGCTTTAAAGGTCCTCACCAGTCGTATGTCGAAAGAGTTTAGATGCTAGTACTATACTAGTACTATACTATGCTAGTACTATACTATACTCTGGGACGGGAAGAGTGCCACAGTCTTGAAAGAATGCTAACATCATCTTAATACATGAGAAAGGAGATGACAAGGACTTGAAGAATTACAGGCCGATCAGCTTGCTCTCCGTAGTATACAAGCTATTTACAAAGGTAATTGCTAACAGAGTTAAGAAAGCATTAGAATTCAATCAACCAAAGGAACAAGCAGGATTTCGAACAGGCTCCTCAACAATCGACCACATTTGTACTATCGATCAGGCAATAGAGAAATGCTCAGAATATAACCAACCACTATATATAGCCTTCATAGATTACGAGAAGGCGTTTGATTCAGTAGAAATATCAGCAGTCATGCAGACACTGTGGAATCAGGGCGTCGAAGTGTATATAAACATCCTGGAAGAAATCTACAGGTGATCAACTGCTAACATATTGCTTCGTAAAGAAAGCAACAGAATACCAATCAAGAACGGTGTAAGGCAGGGGGACACAATCTCCCCAATGCTATTTACTGCGTGCTTACAAGAGGTTTTCAGAAGCCTATAATGGGAACAGTTAGGCATGAGAGTTAATGGAGAGTACCTTAGTAACCTGCGCTTCGCCGGTGACATTGCATTGCTGAGTAACTCAGGGGACGAATTGCAACTCATGATTACGGAGTTAGACAAGGAGAGCAGAAAGGTGGGTCTTAAAATGAATCTGCAGAAAACGAAAGTAATCTACAACAACCTCGGAAAAGAGCAACGCTTCGAGTTAGGTAATAGTGCACTTCAAGTTGTAAAAGACTATGTCTATTTAGGGCAGGTAATAACCGTGGAGCCAAACCACGAGATTGAAGTAACTAGAAGAATAAGAATGGGGTGGAGCACATTTGTCAAGCACTCTCCAACCACGACAGGTAGATTACCACTATCCCTCAAGAGGAAAGTATATAACAGCTGCACCTTGCCGGTATTTAGCTATGGAGCAGAAACCAGGAGACTTACAAAGAGGGTTCAGCTTAAATTCAGGACAACGGAGCAAGCAAAAGAAAAATGGTAGGTGTAACCTCAAGAGACAAGAAGAGAGCAGAGTGGATTAGGGAACAAATGGTGGTTATGGATATTATAGTTGAAATCAAGAAGAGGAAATGGACATGGGCCGGGCATGTGGTGCGTAGACAGGATAACCGCTGGTCTTTAAGCGTAACTAACTGGATTCCCAGAGAAGGCAAGCGGGTTAGGGGGAGACAGAAGGTTAGGTGGGCAGATGAGATTAGGAGGTGTGCGGGTATAAATTGGCAGCAGCAAGCACAGGACCGAGTTAACTGGCGGGACATGGGAAAGGCCTTTGTCCTGCAGTGAAAGTAGTCAGGCTGATGATGATGATGACTATACTAGTACTATGCAGTAACATGCTTGTACTTCGACCTACCAAGCGCAGTCCGTGCTCCCATGCTTATCTCGGGAAGAGGAAAGTTTGTACATTTCGTGCTTTCACTGATAAACCGCACGAAGGTCACTTCGCTCGCTACAGCGGCTGCATTTGCCAAAAAAGTGGGCCGCTAGCTAGGAAAGCCAACTAAGAAAAAAATGGATTGTGCATAGTTCACTGTTCAAGCGCGCAGTTTATTTATTTTATTTATTTATTTATTTATTTAAATACCCTAAAGTCCCCGAGAGGCATTACATAGGGGGGGATACTGTTAAAAACAAGATATACATCAATTCATATAAAAGGAACGCACACAGCGATCAGACATAACTAGGTAAGAGGTACATTATAAGACAAGGATGTAACACATGGCTCATTTCACAACTCCAGTACATTTCAATTCCAGGAAAATTCATGACACTAGTTCTTCATCGTTTCGCTGGTACATGAGATATAACAACAGGGTAAGATATAGTAGCAGTAGACATATTACACATCAAGATATGTACGAAGCACAGATTGGAATGCAGACGGATCATTTATCATCGCAATCTCGCTGGGAAGCTCGTTCCACTCGGTTACAGATAACACAAAAGGGGAATTTTGGTACTTTTTGGTCTTTGCAAATATGGACGACACTTTACGAGCATGGTCAGTGCGATTGGATACATAATGGGCCGGAAAAATATGAGCGCATGAAAAAGGTGTAATACCATGATACAGAGAGTGAAAAAAGGTCAAGCGGAAGAATTTACGACGAGTGTTAAGTTCTGGAAGATTAAGAATCTGTTTTAATGCTGAGACACTTTGGTATGGCGAGTACGAGTGCAAAATGAAGCGGGCAGCCTTGTTTTGAATAGATTCAATACAGTCGGACAGTATAGCTGTGTGAGGGTGCCAAATAATTGAAGCATAATCGAGCGTTGCACGGATGAGGGAAGTGTAAGCGCGAAGTCTAGTTTCATGGTTTGCGAGATATAAACGGCGCTTAAGAAAGCCAAGTTTTTTTAGTGCCTTGTTTGTTACGTGTTCAATATGCATGGCCCAGTTTAAATCAGGAGTAAAAATCACGCCAAGATATTTGAAAGAAAAGGTTCGTTTTATATCCAAACTGCATAACATGTATCGATTTAATGGAGTATTTGGATTCGAAGAAAATGACATGACCTTTGTTTTATCAGTATTAATTTCCATTTTCCATGTGTGGCACCATTTAGCCAGGGTATTTAGATCATTTTGCAAAATAGCTACGTCATCAGTGCATGTGATCTGTCTATAAATTATACAGTCATCGGCAAACAGTCCAATTGTTGAAGTTATATTGTTCGCAATGTCATTAATATATATCAGGAATAGTAAAGGCCCTAAAACTGATCCCTGAGGTACTCCTGACCTAACGACACAGGAATTGGAAAGATGATTATTTATATTTACTTTTTGAGAGCGACCAGATAGAAATTCCTGAATCAAGCGGGTAGTTTTTATGTCTAACTTTAGGCAGTTTATTTTTTGGATGAGCCGTATGTGGGGAACACGATCGAAGGCTTTAGAAAAGTCGATAAATGCAGCATCTGTGTAAACCGATTTGTGCAAAGAGTCATGTAAATCCGTAGATAATTCAAATAACTGTGTCAGGCAAGACCGCTTGTACCTGAACCCATGTTGATTTTCGAATAACACTTTATTAGTATTAAGATGTCTCATTATGTGGGAGTAAATTATATGTTCGAGGAGTTTACAACAAACTGATGTGAGTGAAATCGGGCGGTAGTTTTTTGGACTTGACGGATCACCAGATTTATAAATGGGTATAACGTGACCAGATTTCCAATCGTCAGGGACGCACCCAGAATCAAGCGATTGCTGAAAAATTAAGGACAATAAAAACGATGATACGTGACTAGTTAATTTCAGTAGTTTTGAGCTGATGCCGTCAGGTCCAGGGCTGGACCGAAGCGGAAGTCTAGCAATTGCACGTGATACACCTACTTCCGTTACGATAAAGGGCTCGCTTGGGCAAGTAATTGGAATAGGAGTGACGGAACAGGACTCGTCAAGAGGTGGTTCGTCTGTAAAAACTTCGCTAAAGACATTGTTTAAAACCTCAGCACAATCAGAGGTGGGTACAATCGACCCATTTGCGTCTTTTAATGTTATTATAGTGTCCGTATCTCTAGGGTTAAGAACTCGCCAAAACTTTTTCGGATCGGATTTTAACAGATTCGGCAGCGTATCATTGAAATAATAATCCTTAGCTTCTTTAATAGCTTTTTCTGACTCCCGAGCTAGTTCTTTATACTTATTCCAAGTGCGGTGACTGTTAATTTGCGAAGCCTTTTTGTACGCTCTTTTCTTTTTGTTTAGGCAACTTTTGACCTTCTTTGAAAACCAGGGAGCACTTGTTTGTGATGTGAAGGAAACCACAGGAATGCACGTATTTTCAATTTTTTTAAGGAAGTCCCGATATATTATCCAGTTTTCATTTGTTGTACGATTGCTAAATTCGTTCAGAAAATAACACAAAAACTCGGTTAGCATGCAATTAATTTTTTCAATATCTGCTTTTTTGTAATTTAGTATGCGTTTAGGCGTTATTTTCTTGTTAAGGAGAGGCAGAGGGTGGGAACAGTGTACTACTCTGTGGTCACTAATTTCATCAAGGACTTGGACTACAACGTTTGTCGGATTGTTTGTAAAAATTAAGTCGAGGATGTGATGGCCGCGCGTCGGTGCAGTTACCATTTGAGTTAGGTGAAATAGTTGCAAGGTACGAAGGAAGCGAGATATTTCAAGTCCGACAGATATTGATATCGAAGATGGTGTGACCCAGTTAATGGAGGGGTAATTGAAATCACCGCCAAGCAGCAAGACACACTGAGGAAATTTGGTAAAAATTAATTCTAGTACATGGGTTAGGCGATCAACAAAATCTGGTTTGCTGTCAGGCGGCCGATAGCAGACCCCGATAACACAAGTGCAGCCTTCAAATTGGGTTTTAACGCAGAGTAGCTCGAGAGTGGTATCAATAGTAACAAGGGAGGGTTGATAAGAGTTTCTTACAGCTATTAAGACGCCACCGCCCCGAGACAAAGTTCTATCTTTACGGAAGACCGTGAAATAATCTGGAAGTGATAGTTCACAATTGCGTATGTCTTCACGGAGCCATGTTTCAGTGCCTAGAATTATATCAGCGGAGCATGCGTGACCTACCGAAAGCAACAAGTCAACTTTATTTATAATGCTACGAAAGTTAGCGAGAAGAATAGATAGGTTTTGAAGCACAAAGCAAAAACTGACAGTTGCTGGTTTGCGCTGATCCCGTTCTTTTCGTGTGTCCTCTGTGCCTGAGCAGTGCGCAGCAGGTTTCGAGCTGCTAGCTGTCCTTCATGTCACATTTTATTTGATTTGTTGCCATCACATTCATTACTTCGCTTTTGCGATGAAAGTATTTTTTTCTGTTACATTTTTACCAAAAGGCTTTTGCATTTAGTTAATTTGGAACCTCAATTGTATTCACATACATGCGGCTACTTTCACTGTGCGTGGCTTAAGGTGGCTACTTTTTAGTTTTTCCAATTCTCTGCCTATTGCATATCATATCAAACAGGAAAACTGGCTTTAGCTACATATGTAACTTAGCCACTTCGTTTGCAGGTATGCGTGGGTTTCGTTAAGTGTGTCTTGATGTCCACTAGCCTGCTGGTGCGGGGATGACTCGCATCAGTTTTGGAAAGTGTGTTTGATTTGCAAATATAAGAAATGGCTACTTGGTGGGCCCGAACAGAATTTAAAATGTGTACAGAAAGTAGCCGTGGTGCCAACCTGCAATGTTTTGTCACCAGACGGGGTCGTAAAGTAGCCACAAACATCAACCCCTGCCGCTGTAGCCACTCCTCTTTTGTCTCTAACCTACAAGATGCAGCGACGATGGCATCCCATGATGACACCATGGCATCACAAGTTGGCAGAGTCAGTGGCATCATGATGCCATTCTTGCTGATGATGTGGATGGGCGACAACAAGAGCAGAACGTCGTAGAAGAATTTGGTAGAAGTTAGGCACGAGCGGTCGGAATAAAGGGACGTTCTTGGTGTAGGGCTCAGGTCTTGAATACGCGACACCATTCCGTTGCCGAACCCCCCCCCCCGGTGACGCACTTCCAGGACTTCTACTTCCGATGGCGTCGTTGGAATGGCTGCGCAAGAATCGTGGCGTCGTCAGGGCCAGCGTCACACGAACTATCACGCTCCTGACCGACAAGCTGCAAGCCTCTGTTCCCGATGCCAGTCAGGTCAACTCCTACGTTGCCTACCTCACTCAGAAGAATGCTGAACTCGTCACCTTAAACAAAGAAATATTCTATGCGACTGACGACGAAGACTGCGAGGAAGAGCTCAAGGTCGCGGAAGAGTACGACCGAAGGGTCTCTTACGCCGTGTCACGAGCACGCTTCTTCCTCCGAGAGGCCGCAGACAAGGTGACAGTAAGGAGTGCTGCGGGATCGGTGGCTACATCACCGAACGCCGACGCTAATTGTCCCAGCACCACAGCCCAAAGCCAGGTCAGTGACTCACCTTGAGTAGCGGATACAATTCCCAACCGAGGAACGATGCCACGTCATCGCACGGTGGTCCTGCCGAAACTACGGATTCCGACGTTTTCCGGCGCACTTCGCGATTGACAGTCCTTCTGGGACTATTTCAGTGCCATGATCCACCTGACTGAAGACTTTTTACAGATCGAGAAGTTCAAGTACCTTCAGTCCTATTTGAGTGGTGCAGCAAAGAGAGCAATCGAGGGCATCCGACTAACCGAAGACAATTACAACATCGCGATCAAGCACTTGACGGAGCGATTTGGTCGACGCGACTTGCTCGTCAACGAGCACATTGACCACTTGCTCGCCTTAGCGCCAGTCAAGTTGTCAGCAGAGTGGGGAAGCTTCACCTGCTTTACAAGGTCTACTTTCGAATCTCCACATTGACCAGTATGGGCGTCCCACCTGACCAGTACAACGTGGTCCTCAACCGCGTCTTGATAAAGTGTCTGCCGGTCAATCTCGCTATTCTCTACCGCCAGAAGGTACAGGAAGCACCGCAGGAAACATCTGGCATCGCAACATTTGAACAGAAAGTTCTCCAGGCTGTCGAATTGCTCAATTTCGTTCGCATTCAGATTGAGATCCGGGAGGAAGGCAAGCCAGGACGAATGGTGTCAGGTTTCTCACGTTCGCTACCCGAAGAGGACGTTCAACCCCCGACAGTACCAGTGGGACGTCTACCAACGGCATCTGCACTTGCTGGAATTGCAGCCCGACTTCTCTTCCTGACTGCGAAGCTTCTGCGACGTGGTGTCTCGACATCATCGGAATCGAGCCATCTGTGAAGAGAAAGAACAAGGCTCTGCCAGAATTCAAGACATTTGAGAAGAGCACAATGAACTTTCGTGGTCGGATTCCAGTGCCGCTGAATGAGCAAGGTGCAGTCAGCGTCAATCAAAGCTCAGCCGAGTGCTATGCACATGTCATGGAAGAATGCGAACTGAACCAGGATAAACCGGCAGTGACAGCGTCTGTCAACGCAGAACGTACAGGGAGAGTTGAAACACTGCAAAGGGACGATGTATATTTTATGTCTTACCACGCAGTCATCCACCGAGGTGCTATCACGACGCTTCGTACTGTGTTTAACGCTTCACCGCCCACGCCGAGTTATATCTGCCAGATAGATCTCCAGCAGAAGAGTTCAAAGCTCGACGCTGATGTTATGCAGATGTTCACTGTCTTCCGATGTCAGCCAACTGTCTGCTGGAAGTTTGTGGGCGACAGAATTCCTTGGTGGGGAGGCTGGTCAGAGCGTCAATTGATCTACAAAAGCTGCATTGAGGTGGTCACTTGGGAGCAACAGTTTCAAGACTCATGACTACAATCTGTGGAGTTTCAACTCGTTGTGAAGAGCGTACTTCTTGTGTAACTTGACAATAGTCAAAAGTCTTAATCACTAACACAATTACAATGTTTACTCAGAAGACATGACGTAGACTTTCTGCAATGAGCTACCTCCTCCAACTAAAAGCATTTACAAGAGAGGACCTTCCTTGCCACACGCCCTATGTCGAGCGTCTTCCAGCGCACCGACGGGTCTGAGAGAAGTGGTCGTACCTCCTATTACAGCAATTCGTGCGCTATGGGCCTGGTCGCAAAATGCCTTGGCAGCGTGCAGGTGATTGTGCTTGTGTGAGAACAGGCTACGCGCTTGTATGCGACTACAGGGCATGTCGAGGGGCACTACCGCTGAACAGAAATGTCAGTGTACCCAGTGAAGTGTGTGCGTGCGCATCTATACTCTAGGACAGGCCGTTGGAAAGGAAATCAAACGACCAGTTTGGAAGGCTTATATTCTAAAAGAAAGTGAGTGGGAATCGTCCGCCTTGGGCCCTGGGGTACATGTTGCTGATGATTGTGGATGGACGGCAACAAGAAGCAGAACATCGTAGAAGACAAGGTAGAAGTTAGGCACGAGCGATGTTCTTGGTGTAGGGCTCAGGTCTTGAATACGCGACAGCCATCAATCCCTTGAGGTACGACAGTGCAATTGAATAACATCAATTTTAAGACAGCCCTGAAATATTCTAATCATCCATTTATCAAGCACACAAAGTGGATAAAGATCTCTAGCATTTCATTAAAATCATATAATCTCAAGAGGTCATACACACTTGCTGATGCTCTTTTCAGCAATGACCAAGGGACTGGAAATTTTTCACTGCTTATTTCCTTATATTACAGCAAACACTTATGCTCCGTTGCAGCAATCGACTACATTACAATCATATTGGCGTAATTTAGAATCCTATTGCTTACGGTACCAATATCTGACACCTGTGTGCAAAAACAGTTGTTAGTATCATAATTTACACCTAAAAAGCTATTGTTACTTCCAATTGCACAGTGCATGTCTCTACCAAAGCTAAAAGAACTTACCGTATTCACTCGCATAATCCTCGCACTTTTTTTGGCGGAAACCCGATGCAAGTTGGGGGTGCGATTATTACGTGGGGCGACTAATTATTATGTGGGGCGACGTAATAAACTTTTCACGAAAACGTACAGAGCGAAAAAAAAAAAAGATGTGGCCGCGAATCGGGATTCTCACACCGGCAACTAACAGCAAGCTTTGAGAAATACTGTTTATAACTTACCTCAAAAGTAAAAGCACAGGTTGAACACAAGGCAAGATTTATTTGAGACACAAAAAGTGGAAGCAAATAGTCGAGAATTGGAATACTATACGCAAAGCTTGTGGGAGTTGAGGGCATAGCAGTAGCATTCGTCGCTTAACAGAAGCCCTCAAAAGGCAAGAGTAGGATGTTAGTATTGGACTGATGGCTATTTAACAGAATCGTCCTCAATTTCCTTCTGAAGAAATAAAGTTTACCATCAATCCCAGTCACACTGCAGGCCCAATGCGTCTTGGTGGCTTTCAGCTGCAGTCACCACTAGCGAACACAAAACTCGTGGACTCCGAAGGGCCTACCGGCGGCCCTGTTGCCGTTGTTTAGTACATGATCAATCACTTTCAACTTGAAAGCAGCCGTGTAGCTTCAGTATCAGTATCACCCCACAACAAGACAAGATTACCGACACAACATACTAAACACCCCACAACGCGCACTTGCCACTTTGGCTTGGCTTCGATTGAATCTCTGTGCAATAATAGTACGCTTAATGCCTAGATGGCACCAGATAGCGTGCGTCATCATCATCGACTGGAATGAGCAGACGGCATTATTGCAGCAATTTTCGGGGGTGCCATAATTACTCGAGGAAAAAAAAAAATCTTACTTCTGTTGAGCGATGTAGGGGGTGCAAGATTTAGGCGAGTAAATACGGTATCTCTCTGGTCTTTGTAGTGATTAGTTATACATTTAACTAGGTTCTTAACTTCCTTTATGTCACCTCCAAAGTATGTGCATCACCTTTCACTTCTAGAGCAATGATCCTATGAAGCACGATCTTATAGGCTGGTTAACCTCCTTGCCTTTCTTTTCCCTCTATTTTCCTTCCTTCCTTTCACTTCTAGAGAGTGCAACAGAAATTGTGGGCTGAATTGACACTGCATCAGGCTGCACGTACTTGACCCCTAAAAAATAGGCTGCAAGCACAGCCTGCTATAGCTATTTATTATAGAACATTCTGGACACTTTGGCCAATTGCTTTGTCGCACCACAGCTGGCAAACCGACCTGCCAACCTTGCGATAGCAAAACGGTCTGTGCTATCACAATAAATTGGCGATGATGCAAGGCACAAAGTCATGTTTTATTGGAGAGTCTATGGTACCACAGAACAGCTCGGCCAGCAGCCGAGCGTTCTGTTGCATCTTCCATGCAAGTCTGGAGCAAGCAGCCCACTTGCATTTCTTTCAGATTCACCAGAATGCTTACTTCCTGTGTTGCTTCTAATGTATGCCAGGTATAAACAAGCGTGTTTTCACGCCTGACCACACTGCCTTACAAGACTCGACCGCACCTATAGGGAGAACAGATGTGCCACCAGATAAGTTTCAGTATCCTTGAAAAAATTTGATTTGGCTCTCTCCAGAATGGTACACTGACACTTCATTATGAAAAAGTTGCGCCTTAAACAAAAATGATGTCGTGATAACCAAAAATTCGTCATAAAAGTGGATTCCTAACACTATTGGAAGACTACTCTTTGTAATTTACTTTGTAATAACAGATAGTTTATTATGTCCAGGTTCTACATATCAAGGGCTGAGTGTATTTGTGCAAGGCATTCCTGGTGCGTAAACAAAAGCCAGCAAAAAAATGTATTCTGCAGCCACACAAGTCACACTTTCTGCGTCACTTGCAAAAGTGCATCCCTGTAAAAGAAACCATCCACCGACAAGAAACCACCGTAATGGAAAGTAATTTAATTCTTTCTATCAGCAAAACATTGCCATCTGTCTGCACAGTCACTTCATCTTAACAAAACTAGAACAATAGACAAAACAAGAAGAAAAAAAAAAGACCCACAATGCAGAGTCTATTTATTGTCCTCTGCATGAACTGCTTTTATTTCCTATGAAAGTATTTTCAGAATGTCCAAAAATAAACAACAAATATAGAAAACAAAAGAAACAAACAAGGAAATTTAATGTACACACCTGCACACACACTTGTCAGCAATCCCTAAATGCCACTGCCTTGGGCACAACAAATGTACCAAAGCACGCGCGCTTATCGGTATTTTCAACTACTTGTTGCCTCTAGTTTAATTTCTCCTTTGCCACTTTCGGAAAAAAAATATATTCAAGCAGTAGACAGGAGGGCGTGGCCAGCTGATTCGCAAAAGTGCGCAACACCTGCATGCCCACTGTCACCACACTGGTCCTCTTCTCGTCGAGTGGCAGATACTGGACGTGCAAACAGTTATTTATATATGTATACAAAATGAGGAGAGTGAGTGAGAGAGAGAGAGAGAGGTGCATGTGCGACCCCCTGAGTCAAATGAATGAGAGAAATTTAAAAAAAAAGGGGGAGGGGATGCTCTCTGGGGGTCCCTCCTCTCCCTTCCTTATCAACCTCCTCATCATTTCACGCACCCCCTCGAACACAGACAGCTGCTGCTTGGCTGCAAAGCTCGGCCCACCACTGTTGCTCTCACACTTGGTTGATCACTGCCCTACCAGTCCTTCACAGCACCCGCAGCGCACTCTGTCCTCCTCTTCCGCAGCAGCTGCTTAAGTTGCTTCACTGTGATTGCAGCAACCTCTCCACTGCGGCGTTGACGTCCCCAAACGTGGCAATTAGGGCTGCAATAGACGAAACGAGATGAAGCCACCAGAGAGAGTGTTACGCGAGTTCAACCCTAGAATACAGAAGACATGTACGGCTCACACACACAGTGCAATTCAGATAAACAGAGAAGCAAAAAACAAAAAATACACACACATTCCACAATGAAAATTAATTTTAAAGGGGTACTGGCAAACTTTCGTGGTCAAGACAGCCTGCAGGATCAATTCCCGTGAACATGCATATATATTCTGCAAATTATCAACAGCGAATACAGTAGAACTTCGATTACGCATCCCCCGATTTCGTGATGACTCCCGATTTACGGCGAGTTGGTTTGGTCCTGGCGAAATCTCCATGGAAACAATGTATCAAAAACCTTAATTATGACGCCGTTTCACGCCAACCCAGCATCTTGCGACAACTTTCAGGTTCCATCCGAAAGAAAAAAAACAAACACAATTACTCGAATCAAACAGCGACCAAATATTCCCGAGTGCACAACAATATGAACTTGCATTCTCCTAGGTTAACAATGAGAAAAGTGCAGAGTGAGACAGGATGTCTTCTTAGAATGGAAAATTTATTCTTCTGGAAGTTCATGAGCCTCTACAAACGCCTCCATCACACGCATACATATCTGGGGTCGTTACCCAGTCAAGCTCTATCCACATAGAGTAGCTTCAGCTGGTCGAAAAGCTGATATCATCATGTTTTGCATCCGTGGAAACTTCTCATGCTCGACATACAGCTTTTGTCGCACTTGTAGTGAGAGGCTTGCGCACACATAAGGGCACAACGCAGGTGTTTTCACCGTGGAAATGGATTATTCTCACTTGACGTGAACGTTCATACTAACAGCAGGACATAACCAGTTGCACTTCATGAGGCAACAAATTAAAGTAAACCCTCGTTATAACAAAGTCAGCGAGACGGCAAGAAAATTCTACATAAGCAATAATTCGATATACAGTAGACTCCCATTAAACAAAACTATCTTAAATGGAATTGTTGCTTAAATGGAACAAATGTCACTAACTTCCTCCAATATGATTGGTTTCGTACTTGAATATTGTACACCCATTTACCTCTCAGTAAATGAATTTCCTCTTAAATGAAACCAATTTTCCTGGCCCCTTAAGGTTTCATTCAAAAGGAGTCTACTGTATGTGACTGCCCCATTAAGGCTCGGAAAGTACAGCTAAATTAGCCATAGCAAGTTCTGGGAAGTGGTATTCAGTGAAACACACCTTTATTCATGCACAAAGAAGTCAGCTGGCTTTGTCGGGTGCTTCGGCTGGACGCGAGGAGTGCCTGCCGAAGGCAGGCACTCCTCGCGTCCAGCCGAAGCACCCGACAAAGTGCCTGCCTTTTTTCTCCCTCCTCACTGTCGGGCGTCTTCCGAGAAGCAAGGCGTTAATTCGCTGTGTCGTCTGCTTGGGTACCGCTCCGGTGGTCGCAATGGATTTAAGAAGATGAGTTCGTAGTACTGAGGCATGGTTACTAACACGCAGACCTAAATTAACGCTTGTTATTTTGAAGTACGTAGTAGAGAGATACTTTTACATTGAAACTATTAGCAGTCGACACGGGATCTTTTAAAAGTTTGTTAATCTGAAAAGCTTGTTAAAGTGGTGTTCGTTCTACCGAGATTTCACTGTAAAGACGCGCCGTGCCGTCTCTTAAAATATTCAAGCCAGCCATTGCTGCATTTTAAATATTGCTTGCCCTGACAATAGTTATAGCGCGAGAACAGAACGACAACAAAGAGACAAGAAGGAGACTTCGTTCTGTTCTCGCACTATAACTATCGTCATGTCACACCAACTAGCCTAAACTGCCACACTTCTAACTTGTTTGCCCATTTGGGGGACTACAGATTCAACTTTAGCGGTCAACGCAGGCCCATTTAGAGGAATGTTTGCAGTTCTAGCGTTTTTCAGCCATTTGAGAAGTGCTCTTTCCACTTCGTAACACATAGAATCACGGTTGCGCTTTCATTTGGCTGAGAAACTCTTCTCGTCGCCGCCGAGTACGGTATCTTCATTCTTCAAAAAAGTTGATAATGTTGACAGTGGTATTCCAAGTCCTCAAGCGATTTCAGACTTCTGCCTGTCTTTTTCCATCTCACGTATCACTTGAACTTTCTGCTGAAATGTCAGACCCTTCTGTGCGGGCACCGGCAGTGCCATTTTACTTTGATGGTCACTAAATGCACATGATGCACACACACAACGTCACGGGTTCACACAAACCCCGCATAACGCACGCGCACGTGTGTCTTCCAAGAACGGATTAAAAAGCCCAGGAACCGGGGAGTACACCAAGGCTCTATACTGGTCACGTGACACCACTGGTGTAGCCAGCGGCGTAGCGGTAGTAGCGGTGAGCAGACGGCTCGAGTGCCTCGATGTGCGAGCATCAAGGCACTCTACAGATGGCATGTTCACTATAGTGAGCGCCTTCTGCGGTCGCCTCTGTACAGAAGTAGGGCACGGAGGGGGAGGCTAACATCCACGCCACAAAAACTCTCCCCTCATCTGCACCAGTCTACTGGCAGACTTTAGCCTGAAGTTGCTGGCGCGAACATTGCTCGCTCAGTGCAGAAAAGGCAGCTCAACGTCAGATGTGGATGAAAAACGTGCGCAGGCACTTCAGTGGCGTGCTGCCACGCAATGCTGCTATTACCGTATTTACTCGATTCTACCGCGCCCTCGATTTCCACAACGAAAGAAAAAAAAAAGAGTAAGACATCAATTGCAACGCGCACCGCACCCATTTTTCTCGCTGGCCCACATGATCACACCACTCGAAAAAACAACTCCTTTCGGGAGCGTCTTCCATTTAAATATGAGGTACGGGGAAAGCTTGTGCCCATCTGACGTGTAACAGAGCATTGCCGTCACTGTAGTTTTACCGTGGACCGATGTCAGCACGCGAACTTCCTTTGCCCCCTTTTTCTCGACAGTTGTGGTGCCAGGCATGTCGAAGTAAAGAGGCGTCTGATCGGCATTCCCGATTTGCCCAAGGAGGTAGCCGTTGTTGTGCTGCAAGTTTAGGACGAACCTCTGAAAACTGTGAAGCTTTTCATCGTACTCCTCCGCAAAAGTTTTCGCATATGCCCGTTCACCTTCGGAGGGAAAAGCCTTTCCTCTTCATAAAGTTGGTTAGCCAGCACCTGTTCACTTTAAACTGGCTCCGCGTTAGACCTTTTTATAAGGCTAATTGCATAGCCCGCACTTGGAGCACATCTGTCGTCACGGGCCCCTGTGCCGCTTGCTGCTAAAGCACATACTGACCGAGCAGTTCAATTTGCGGAAACCAACCCTGCAGTGGTCCACTGAAGCATTTGCGTGAAGCTTTGCTGTCGACAATCATCTGCTTTTGTTTCCGCCAGTCCCACACGCACGTTTCGGGAACTCCGAACGACCGCAATGCGGCCCGATTTCCGTCCGTTTCTGCACACGCGATGACTTTTCTTTTAAAAGCGGCATCGTGGTGCACTCGAGTTTTTGGAGTCTGCCCTTTCATGCCGTCGATGCTAATGCACTACAAGATGACGAACTCCTCAGCACACGTACGAAGTGCTGCACATGGGAAACACAGGCAGAAATGGCCGAAGCGCGATGCCGACGCACATAGGGGGCGGCCATTTTGGAAATGCCGATGGCAATAGAATGACCGTATTCATTTTTTTTTCGTACTCGATTCTAACCCGCATGCGATTTATGAACTCCCTTAACCGGAAAAAAGGCGCGCGTTAGATTCGAGTAATTACTGTAGCTACCACCTGGCAAGAATAATTTAATCTACCCTCCTTGCAGAGGTACAAGGCCATGTTCTGAGCTTATTCAGGCGGTCTGTACCCGTTTTTTGGGCAAGGCTGAGTGTCACTGTCTATAATCTTAGTTTTTCGGTTATATAACGCCTGGTTTAGCATGGTCCCCTGAAAGTCATTTAATTGGTGTTACGCTGTATAGCTTCGAAGGTATTTTACAGAAATAACGAAGTTTCAGTTCTCAAGGTATTGGCACCATTAACTCTTTCCTTACCGCGCCTATTCAATTTCGATCAATCTGATCGATGGGTTCAAGTTGAAATTCCCGCGCCCCAACGCGCCCTATGGACATGAGGCGCCATCTGAAATGAAGCTCAGGAAGCACACAACCCGTGTCAGTTTCGGTTTTGGTTTCCGGAGACCCGGTGATTTTTGACCTTGCTTGGAAGATAAGCGAGCGTCTGGCGATAGCGGCAGCCACGGCGTCGTCGTCGCGCGCCGGGTCTGAAAGGAATTGTCGTATTTCTCGTGATTCTAGTGTTGTTACAGTAGATTTTTCGGATGAAAGTGGTAGCAGTGGCCCTGAAGAAGATTCCCTATCATCGGAGTTTAGCACCGACAGCGATGAGGCGATCAACACACCGGGAACGTCTTCGTCAGCTCGACGGTGAGTTTTTTTTACGGGATTTATCGCGTTGTTGAGCGCCTGCGAGGGGACCGAGCGTGTTGTCACAGTTATTATCTCTATCCGCAGGGTCTCTACATCCTATGGGCGCGATTCAATGCCTCCCGCTGCACAGCGCGTGCAGTTTTGTCCAAGACGGAAACCAAGAGTCGATCTGGGCATGGCGCGACGGAGCAGCGCTAGTCGGTTTCTTCGAGCCCTGGATTTCTTCTTGCCGTTTTTCACAACGGAACTCGTCACAGCGATGTGCGAGAACACAAATAAATACGCCTGGGCGCACATTCTCGAGAAACCAACGTACTCCGAACGCGACGGATCGTGGAAAAATGTTTCCCCAGATGAAATGATGAAGTTCATCGGACTCCTCATCTACATGGGGATAGTGCAACTGCCTCGCCTGCACCTCTATTGGAGCACAGCAGAGTTGTTTTCTGGGCTAATCCCACGTGGGGTTATGCCAAGAAAACGTTTTTTCTCCTTCCTCAGTATGCTGAGCGTGACGGAAACGTGTGGCGTTTACTTGTGCTTCATCGCGACCAGAGACTGCTTTGGTGAGTGGCACCGCCACCACAAGGGATAACATTTTTGTGTGGTCTCACAGTTGTTTACGTGTACTCTCGTAACCACTGTGGTATTTAGAAGTAACTACTACCTAACCAATGTATATTCAGAATTTGTATTGCCATCTTTTTGTTTGTTACACCCACTTTTTTTGAAAAAAAAAAAAAACTTGTGTCCTTGAGAATTTTTGTTTGTTATTTTTTTATTCTTACTGTGTAATAAAAACTTGTTCTAAATTTATTGAATTAAATAGACCATTCATTCCTCTACAATTTCATGGGCTGCGGAACATCTAAAATATTTTTTATCTGCGTATAAAATTTTTTTTTCTTGCACCCTCAAAAAATTGTCCCGTAATCACAAGTGCTAACTTTCTTTTTTGCTGTGCTAACAATTTTTTATGTGTACTGTTGAAACTTTTAGGATAGTTAGCTATGTAAATATGCCACAAAACGCATATCTTGAATTTTTTTTACTGAGATATTTGCGCCCACCATGCTTACTTATCCACATTTTTTTTTGCGGTAGTTGCGAGAAATTTGTTGTTTGGGATTTTTTGTCTGCTATTGTGTTGCAAACACATGTTTTGTATTTATATCATTAAAAGGCGCATTTATTTGTCTACATTTTGGTGTATTACAATCAACAAAAAACATTGTTATATAACGATAAACTTTTTTTTTCTGCACCACGTGAAAACGGGTCTTTTCCTGGCGGTAAGGAAAGAGTTAAAAGGGACACCATGGGAACCTCCTTACCTCCAGTCACCACAATGCAGTCAATAAAACAAGTTATGACATCATAGCTGCTCTTTTTTTTTCTTTTTGCTGTGTCTGTTAAAGCAGTCCATACCTCTCAGTGGCTGGTTGCGAGTGCGTGGCTGTTGAGCACGCATTGAAATTTTTGTGTTTGGTGACACTGCTGTGATGTTTCCTATTTGAAAGAACTTATTGATTTGGACCACGCAGAAGTGCGTCGCAGCCCGGTGTGCTGACATGACTGGGAGGTGCTGTTACGTTTGGCCCGGCAGTTTGTCTCAGCAGACGCGACTGCGCGTGAGCCGGTCTGCGAGAAGGCTTCCTCCCCATCAGCACCCAGTCAGCTAGACGCTGTCCTGTAGAGGTTCCCGGTAGTGGTCGGGCCTCAACAAAAGCTTCGCGAGACAACCCTTTCGTTGAACGGATTCAAACAGCTTGGCACGGCGCCACTGTGGAGGTTCTCATGGAGTCAACCTCTAGACTCGGTTGTTGTCGCTGACGCAAAATTGCCACAAAAGCACTGACAGCCCGGAAGCGTGTGAAGGCGTCGAAGAAGCCGTTCTCAGGGATTGAGCATTGGACTGCCATGTTCGAGAGAGTTCTGGAAGCCTGTAGCTGAAAGCAGCCATGGACCGCTGCTGACGTTCGTGTCAGCGGCCATCGCCCCAGAGGAGCTCAACTTTCCTTCTCCAGAATCTACCTCCTCGCTTTGCGGTACCTTCAAGGCGCAGGCCGGGTGCGTCATTGTGTAGTGCACTCGTGACCACCATTAGACATTCTTGCCCACATTCTTCTTCTCACGATGGCCCAATTACTGTCCCCTTTCTGGTGGGTGGATCACTGAGACATCACGTCACCTGATTCGCGGCAACAGTAGACACTGCCTTCTTCGGACTGCCGTGTAAAGAATCAACGGGCTATAAAAGCTGAAGAATTTTGTAAATAAGAGCGGAATCATGGACTGAATCTCTCTACATAGCTGAATCTTCTGACTCTCTGTACAGTTCCCTTCTTTCAACTTTCATGTAAATAAACCTTCATTCTATCTCTCTTACGAACACATCTCCTCACAGACGAAGATGGGCTGTGCGAACGACGGCGGGGAGCCAGCTAGCTTGAAAAAACCCGCCGTATCTGCCATCGACCTTCGAGCCCTTAACAACTGATGGCAGCTACGGCATGCCATCATCTACCTCATATCCTTTACAACTGGTTAGCAGCGGTGAGGTGGACCTCACGACATGGGGCTGTTCTGTGGTGGGTGCTTGGTCTTTGCTTTAACTTTCCAGGCTTCATTGTGAGAGTTAAGTAGAAGCTGGATTGCGTGTGAGATAGGGAGATCACCTATTTTTTAGCACTGAGTGAATCAGAGGGATCCCCTACATTTGTGCGTTATGCAGGACCAAAGTAGAAACGCAATCATGGAGGTGAAGACACTGCTAAATGATGGTCATTTGTACATTCATGAGGACCTAGGTATTAAGGTTAAGGAAGGAATGGGCAGGTCACAAATTTTAAAGCTAATTTTGCAAAACACCAGTGAGGAGGATATTGGGTTCACGTTAAAAGCTTTCAAAAGATTGGAGGAACGAAACAAAGAAAAAAGAGAAGGACGAAAGGGAACAAGAGGAGGAGAATAACTACTGGAACGTAATGTTGAAGCAATGCGGCGGAAGTTGCAGCCATCCGTAAGTGTAGCACATGAGAGTGCGAAGAGCAAATGCTTGAAGTGCAGTTCACAGCCTTAAGGGGGGACGCGGCACTTCGGGACCGAAAATCAGCCAAAAAATCGAGTTTTCGCGGACCTTCTTTTCGCGTTCCCGACATCATTGCGCACCTATTTACAAAATTTCATAGCCGAATACCATCAACTTTTATCGTTATTCAACTTTAAAAAACCGAAAACGGGCGTCCTGCCCTTTAAATTGAGGGCGAATAGCGCAGGTTTCGGCTCTACGATACGCTTGAACTACGCGCTCGATCGGCGCCATTTTGGTCTTGTTTGAAAGAACGCGTTTTCAGCTGTTTTTTTTATTCAGTAAGCAACATTGAGCGTTTCCCCGGCTCGAAAAACGGGGCCTCAAAGACGAAGAGCCGCGCTCACTGCCATTGGCTAAACGGCGCACGTGACTGAAATGGCGCTTTCCGGTTGGCTGGAAGCTCGCGGCTTGCGCCTGCATACGCGACCCGACGCCATTTGGAAAGGGTTACCGTTGTGACGCCTCGAAATCGGCAGAGCACTCTGAAGCTTCTGATCGTATCGCCATGCCTGGAAACGCAAAGAAGTATCGGACCGTGCACGCATTTGGTCGCAGGAAACGCAAAGGTCGTGGGAGAAAGTCTACGAAGTCATCAGAGCCCTTGGTTGACTCCGACGAACGATGTGTCAACGCTCCGCGGCCGTTCAGCGATGGTGCGACCGAGCGCGTTGCCTCCGACGACGATGACGGTGAAGCGAACTCCGGACGACTACGAATCGAGGCCAAGGTGGTGACAAACGCCGAAGTTGAAGAAAATCATGCCCGGGAGAAAGCGACGCTCGACCGGCTTTCATCGGCGCCAGCAACTGCACGGAAAATTGACTTTTTCACCGCGAGTTGTAGCGAGGCAATGGCACAGGACTCGGACCACGCTGCTCCTTATCTGCTTATGCATCTAGATATCCTAAACGCGATAATGGGTGCCTTGTGTTGCAAAGCCCGCCACGGACCGGCTACGATCGTCAGAGGGGATCGGGACTACGGACTTGCCGTGAAAGTGCTAGTGCAGTGTGAAAGGTGCGGCGAGATCGCGAATGAATGGACTTCGCCCCGCGCGAACGGCACGAAAACGTGCAATCCGTTTGAAGTAAATCTTCTCGCTTCGAGGGCGATGGTGGCTACCGGCAACGGCCAAACGAAAATGAACGATATTTTCGCAACAATGGGCATCTCACACCGCGGTATGCACCACAAGACGTTTCAGCGGCATTTGAAGAACACGCTGGCACCCGCTGCAACGCGAGCGGCTGAGTCCGCTATGAGCGAATGTGCGGAAAAGATTAGAACAATTTATAATGACTTGTGCTTCGGCCACCGGGGCAATATTGCCGTTAGCTACGACGGCACGTGGAAGACGCGAGGCCATTCTTCCCACATCGGCGTGGGCACAGTTATCGAATTATTTAGTGGCTACGTGTTGGACTACGTCGTTCTTTCCAACTTTTGCCTAGGCTGCGAGGTGGGCCCAAAGCCTAGTAGTGAGGGCTATCAAGAATGGAAGGCTAACCACAAATGCCAAAAAAATACGAACAGCAAAGCGAAGCAAATGGAAGTGGAGGCGGCTCTAATTCTATTTCAGAGGTCGCTTGAACGCCATGGCCTGCGCTACACAACTATGCTGTCTGATGGAGACTCTAGGACATTTTGCGCCATACAAGACGCCAAGGTGTATGGTTACATTGACGTGCAGAAGGAAGACTGTATTAATCATGTACAGAAACGGATGGGCACCGCATTGAGAAACCTGGTGCAGAAACAAAAGTGCGATGGGAAAAGAGGCCTTGGTGGGAAAGGCAGGCTCACAGGTGAGCTGATCACCAGGCTGAGCACATATTATGGCCGGGCTCTGAAATCGCATGAAGGTGACGTGGGCGAGATGCAAAAGGCTGTGATGGCCACATACCGCCACGTCACCTCCACTGATGAATGCTCGGACCACAGTCTGTGCCCAGCTGGGGAAACTTCATGGTGTCGGCACAATGCCGCAAAAGCAAAGGGTGAGCCCGACCCCAGGCATGCCTACAATCTACCGAAAGACGTGGCAGAGGCATTACTACCGGTTTATACCCGGCTTTCGGAAAGAGCCCTGCTTCAGAGGTGCGAACGCGGCAAAACGCAGAACTCCAACGAGAGCCTACATTCGGTAATCTGGAGTTTGGCCCCCAAGGAGCACCATGCGTCCCTGTTCGCTGTTGAAGCAGCTGTTGCAGAAGCAGTGCTGCGCTTCAACACGGGCAATCTTAGGTGAAATGGACATGAATGCGACAAGTACTGGTGCCAGGAGAGCGAGAGAAAAAGACCACCGTCGCAGAATTGTCTCCAACAAGAAAAGAACAGCCTCATTGGAACTCCGGAAGCTAGTGAAGAGGAGGCATGAGCACAGAATGCATTCAGACTATGCTTCTGGTGCGTTTTGAGGTTGTCTTGTTGCATCTTCTGCAATAAAAATGTGTGCCCACGTTTTTTCTCGATTTCTCAAAACGACAATTTTCATGTGCTTCCCATTATGCCGGAGCAATATCTCTTGTTCTATCTGGGTTATCATTACGATTTCTTTTTTGTTTCGAAGATAAATGCAGGGGATGTGTCGTAAAGTAAGTTTTATTGTAATAATTTTTGAAGAAAATTCTCTAAATGGATCTTTTGTTTCAAGTGTAGATGGGGAAATTTTTCATGTCATATTCAACATCCCACAACTTTGCTTCGAAATAGCCCAGAACAATGATTTATACTTTATTGCACACTGTGAACATACCGAATTGGTTCTATAGGTTGCACATCAATATCCAAGTTACAGTTAATTAGCTAATTAGGCCTTAATTGAAAAAGTCGCAGTTCATTATATCTTTAAAACTAATTGTCAAAGCAAAAAAAGAATTAGATTTTTGAAATCAGCAGTAAAATCTACATAGGCTCTCCAAATTTGACTGAGGTACTCGCAAAAATAAAAGAGTTTTTGGAAGGTGTAGCATCCCCCCTTAATAAAGGCTAGCACCTGTGAATATAGCAGCAGATTCAAGGATGAATCGAGTGTGGGGCTGCGAAAGATGCTGCGCCAATGAGAGAGGCCGCCGAAGGCTAGAGCGAGTGCGACGAGGTGATATGCCAGTTAAATGCTATTGAGACAGCTAGGATAGCTGTAGAAAAGCTGGCACAGACTTCAACTGTGGTTGTTGCAACGGTGCATCTTGAAAACAATGTGGAAATAGTCAAGGACACCGGAGAAAGAAGCTCAGGAGCAGCGAATGTAGAGGGTGAAAACAGCGCGGTTGTGGACAGCTCCCAGGAATGAGGGCGAGGTTGTTCAGGGATAAACGGCGTCATTGTTCTCAAGTTTGTTGAGCTTTCCACCAGCCTTGAGTGCGACAGAGATGATTTTTTAGAAAATCATTTAGACTGTGTGGATTCGACAACTGACGCAACTTGTGAGAGGGTTGACGAGCTAAAGTTGCGATCCGGATGCTCGGAAACGAGTCGCAAGAAGCGGCGCAGACGCAAGAGACGCCGGAAAGCCGTGTGAGAGAAAAAAGGTACTACGCGGGTAAAAGAAGGCACAAAATCTTTTAACGTAGCAAGTAGACTAGGAGTTCTGCATCAGCATCAAAGCCGGTTTGCATGCGTGCGAGCAGCCGGACCAAAAGTAGAAAGAACGCCGGTTTACTAATGGAACCACGTGTAAAGCGCCACTCTTCCTATTCCGTCCATAGAAAGTTTCATGGGGTGCCATTGAGCTGTAAAATCCTCGATGACACAATTCGAGAATTTCAAAGCAGTGAAGGAAAAGACGGTCGCAAATGTCACCGTAAAAAGGGGAAGCGAACACGCGCAGCGAAACGAAGGGATGAAAGAGGTGGCAAGCAACCGGGCGAATGAGAGAAGGGCAGGTCAGTGGAGAGTTCGACAAACAGCCCTCTGTGTCGTGCAGCAAGACGCAAGCGGCGAAATAGTAATCTACAGCATGCATCCTCGCGACAGAATTCGCGGCAGAGGTTTAGGGCTTTGCGTGGACAAGAGTGTCGAAGAGGTCCTAGGAAAAAGGACACACTAACGAAGCACTGCGCGGGTGCAAGCCCAAAGAGGACATTGCTACTATTTTCTGTGGATCGCTGGTGCCCCCTCCGCTAAGGGACAGAGACGGGCCGAATTCACGAATGATGTGTGACTGCGCAGTTCAGCTTGTTGCTCGAGCCCGTTGTTGTCTTGGGCATTTGTAAAATCTGTCAGGACCACGACTGCTATGGGTACGATTGAAGAGTGAGGACAGCTGTAAACCGGAGAGGGGACCACAGAAATTTTCTTAGAAACATGATTTTTTTGCTTATTTTTGGTTTTAAAGTAGTGTTCCTGTGTCACCTCCACGGCTACTTGGTTTAGATACAGTTTCTTTCCTTCTAGATCTTTTTGTAAGCTTTGTAAGAGCTTCGAGTTAAATTGTTAAGTGCTATGCGGAAGCAGTGACCCACGTCGGTCAACCGACTGATTGAAAGGAGTTTTTCTATGAGATAAGAGCAAATAAGTCGTAAATGAAGATTTGGTAGGCCCGCTAATTCTGGAAGCATGGTAGTGTTGTTGAGCGTAGCTGAAGTGTGTATGCCTTGTAGTTTTTTTTTTTGTAGTGCAAATTGTATATCGTCTTAATGGAGTAAATAAGCATTGTTAAGGAACGTTTTAGAATAAAACCAAAAGCAATTTTCGAAATGCTCATGTTTGAAAATCACTTAATACAAGGTTTTTAGCGCAAAACCTAGGCACGTTTAGTTACGGGCTCCTGGCGTGTACGGCATCAAGTGTTATTTTCATTGCGTGTTGTTCTTTGTGAACATTTACGTTCAAACGCGTGTTTAGTGGTGCCTAGGTTATAGCGATATGACCTATGGTTAGGTGTGTGTTAGTATGCCAGCGCTCTTTGAATGAGAGTATGACTGTCGTGCCAGGGCGCATAGCAAAGTCCTGTGCGTTCTTAAAAAACATGGGCTGACATGAAGCTACACTTCACAAATGAGCGTGTAGTATGAGGGGTTTATTCCCTTTATTTTGTTATTTTAGTGGGTGCCTAGGGATCATGTGATCTCTTGTGTGGAAGGTTGCCCTTTACCGAAGGTTGAAGTTAGGGATACATTTCAGGTAGTTATAAGACGCAGTTCGATCTGTTGTGAGTGAGTTTTCATTGGCGTCAGGGTGTCCTACAAGGAGGCACTCACGACATTGCCTTGAAAGTATGTGATGAGAGAATAGAGAATGCGCAGAGATACCTTGCGTAGGTACAGGCAGCATTCCTATGAAACCATTATAGTTAGTTGTGTTTCATTAAGTTAGTGAGAAGTTAGCAGATGTTAGTTACAACATACCGTATAAACATGTGTAAGGGCCGCACTTTTTCTTCAGGAAAAGAGGGCCAATTTTCAGGGTGCGGCCCATACACGAAACTTTTTTTTTTTTGGTGAACTAAAAACAACGTACCAGTTAGCAAACGAAGGGCATTTATTGCAGTATGCCGCGTGTGCGCTTAATCGTCGTCACTATTTAGACGAGTCGTCTAACTCGGAGTCCGAGATGGTGTGTTGCGGAGCACCATCATTCCACAAACAGTCATCTTCGGTGCCATCCAGGCTGTTGGATATTTCAGTGATCTTAAAACTTTAGGACACAATATCCGTCGACACTGAGTTCCACGCTGACAATACCCAATCGAGAACAATAGCAAGCGGTGCTCTCTTCAGCCGTCCGGTCGGCGTCTGCTCATGGTCGCCGGTTCCCATCCATTTCGCGTAGAGTCTTCGGAATTCAACTTTGAACGGTCGATTCACGCTCACATCCAATGGTTGCAACATTCCTGTGAGGCCGCCTGGAGTCCCGGCCATGTCTGTGCCGACACGGCGCAGACATTACCTTATCGGTAAGGTGGCCGCGGAAACTATCCAACACTAAAAGTGAATGTTTGGCCAATAAAGCTCCTGATCTGTTCTGCCAAACACTTTTCACCCAGTCAAGCACCAAATCATCGTTCATCCATCCCTTCTCTTGGGCTATAACTATGATGCTCTTGGGGAAAACTTCATTGGGAATTCTTTTCCTTTTCAAAACAACATACGGGGGTAGCTTCCGCCCGTCCACGGTCACACAAACCATCACGGTACAGCATTGGCGCTCAGCGCCGTTGGTCCGCATGGCGACACTTTTCTTGCCTTTTACTTCGACTGTGTAGTTCTCAGGAAAGTCAAACTACACAGGAGTTTGATCAGCGTTCGCTATTTTCGACAACAGATAATTGTGCTGATGGCGCAGGCCGATGACATGCTTGTGAAAACTAAGCACCTTGTCGGTATAGTCTTCTGGCAGCTGCTGGCACAGCGTGGTCCTTCGCCGAAAGGAGAGTCCCATCCTTTTCAGAAACATTCGCACACAGCCAGCACTAGCCTTGAAATCCCCGGCCGGTATATTTTTCGCACGTACCAAAGCTAGTGCCTTCATGCCCAGCATGTCCGTGGTGAACGCAAAACCATCAATCCGCACCTCAGTCACATAGCGGAGCAACTCCTCTTCCAAGTCAGGATACTTGCACTGTTTTCCTCGGAAAGTGCGCTTTTTGATGTTGGTGTTTTGCAAGGCTTTCTTCTGAGCACACCAACGTCGAACACACTTCTCATCAACGTCGAATTTTCTGCCGGCGGCCCGTTTCCTGTGCTCGAGAGCTAACTCGATTACCTTCAACTTAGAGCCAGCTGTAAAGCTATTCAGCTGCTTGCCCATCATGCCAAATCGTAAACATCCTGCAGAAAACTAGCTAGAGTCCCAGAGTGATTCAATGGTGCGCAAAACTGGAGCACAAGGCAGGCTGAAAAGCACAATAACCGAACAACGCACAAATACCAAAGTTGGTGGTGCTAATGCCGATACGGATAGCGCGTTTGTATAGAAGTGTCAGAAGTAGGGGTGTGCGAATATTCGAAAGTTTTGAATATTCGTCGAATATTAAATTCGCACTATTCGTATTCGATTCGAAAAAGTGTATTCGAAAAGTTCGAATATTCGAATCACTTCGAATATTCGACAATATCAAATATTCGATTGGATTATCATGCGGAAAATAACTCATCTTTAATATTTCCGTTGGGTTAAGAGATATTAAAACGTTGCCCAGAGGGGCGATAAGCGTCACAAGAGCACGGAGGCACTATGTCGGCTAGTGACGTTTAACAATCAGCAGCAAAGTTGACGTTCGTGTAAACGTATTGCACGCTTTTCGTATGCCGCCGTAACGTGCTGCACTACCACACGTTCACTATGCGAGACCTCGTGTGCAGGAACGAAGCTTAACCGTTGCCGCGTTGTCTCATCAAAACATCGCTTCATAACGCACGACCGTGCACGCGCGTGCTAAAGCAGGAACTTCGTCACCGTGGGCAAACGCTTCGGTTAGAAAACATAATAAGTGACAAAAAGAGTTCTAGTGGTAATTTGTACCATGACATCGCATTTATTTCCTTTTTCGAGGAAGTTCCGCACGTGAGCAGTCGCACAGTTATACAACATGCTCGAAAGCGGTTAGTCCCAACTCGGGATTTTATTGCTAAGTTATGTCATATTCCCGGCAAGTATGCGTTAAAAAACTTGGACTGCATTCTAAATATATTGAATATATGAAACGGTTGTCATGCGCCGACCTTTCAGTTTTATATATCTGTATATGCATATAAATATTTTTCGTGCTAGCCACCAGAGCGCATGAGTAGTGGTAGTGCGCCATGTAGTGCACAGTGCTACGTTAGTAAGGTCAGCGGCGTTGGCTAGTGCTGTCAGGCGCTACGATCAGTTCTGCTAGCTTGTGTGCGGTGCACATGGTGCGGTTTTGACGCGAGCCTTTGTAACCTGTGATGGACTCGCGTCGTTAATAAGTGCCTTGGCAGATAGCGGAGGTTATGACGACTCGCCTGCGAAACGGAGGAACAATCAAGACACGGAGCCGAAACGAAGGGAAAGAAGGGCTATCTGGAAGCACTTTGTGAAGACATCGTCGTCGTTGGCGCAGTGCAAGACATGCGGCGCAACACTTAAAACGCCGACGAGTACGACTAGTCCTCTTGTTAACCATCTAAAACAGCACCTAACCGCGATGAAGGAGTACCGGATGACTGCAGCAGGTGCGCCAGAGAAAGACCAGTCAATGATATTTGATTTTGTGCATTGTACTGACTCTTTGTCGGAAAAGAAAACTCAAGCACTCAATGCCAAGGTGGCTGCCATGGTAGCGCTTGATTTGCAACCATATAGTTTTGTAGAAGACCGCGGATTTAAGGAACTCATGGCAGAGGCTGTGCCTAACTATCGCCTACCGTCGCGCACCACGCTTTCACGTACCCTTGTTTCGCGCTTGTTTGATGACACACATAAGAAAGTGAAGGACGAGCTCAGCAGTGCTTTTGAAGGGAGAACATCTGCAGTCACCTTTACCAGCGACATGTGGACATCACGCGCCAACGAGAGTAATGTGAGCTTCACTTGCCACTTTCTCACTCCAAGTTTTAGGATGAAGCGGTTCACGCTTAACACTCGCCACATGGTTGTTAGCCACTCCGCCGAAAACATTGCGCAAATGCTTGTCGAGATGTGCGCGGAATGGGAAATACCGGATGGCTGCCGCAAATAAATCGTCACAGATAACGGACTCAACATCCGTGCCGCGGTCAGAAGGCTCCCGTGGACTGAGCGTGCGTGTTTCGCCCACACCCTGCAGCTAGCAATTCACGATGCAATCTCCAAACACACCGTCAATTGACCGTCTGTGCAAGAAAGCGAGGCACATCGTGGGCCACTATAAGCACAGCTCGTCTGCGCAAAAGAGATTAGATGAGTACCAGAAGAAGATGGGCAAGGATCCACTTCGTCTGGTGCAAGATGCAGATACGAGGTGGAACAGCCAATACCTAATGCTGTCCCGCCTCTTGGACTTGAAGGAGGCTGTCTCTGTTGAGCTGGCAACGTCAAGTAGCAGCATTGATGGTCTCTGCTCAGCAGAATGGAAAGAAACTCTTGAATATCTGGACGCACTGAAGCCCTTATATGATGCAACTGTGATAACTAGCGCAGACAAATACCCATCACTTTCCAATCAGATACCAATTATTTTTGGTATGCTAAGTTGCCTCAGCAACTTTAGTGGCCCAACAGGCTTTCATAAGGAACTGGCAAGGGCTCTCAATACCAGATTCCCCTTATATACCGAGGACAAAGAAGCATGCTTGGCTATGTTTTTGGACCCACGCTTCAAGTCAACGGTATTCAGAAACAACAAACAAAAGTTGGTGTGGCTGAAAGATCTGGTGCTTCAGGATGTTGCCCTATGCCCTGCTGTGGAAGTCGTGCAGCCAGCATCAAAAGTGCAGGAGCCACAACAGTGTGTGCAGCCATCCTCTGATGTTTGGAGTGCATTTGATAATCTTGCAAATAGTCAAGTACACCACTGTCTACTTCAGAATGGGAAATTAAAGCGTATTCTGAAGAAGCCCTACTGAAGAAAGACAGTGACCCATATGACTGGTGCCAGACTGTGGGCACCTTCAGATACCGCAATCTGGCAAAGCTTTGCCCCAAGTACTTGCCCATACCAGCCACTTCAGTTCCAAGCGAGCGTGCCTTTTCAGTGGCAGGGGAGGTTGCCTCTGTTCGGAGGAAGCGCCTCCTGCCTGATCATGTAGAGCAACTCATACTCCTCCATGATAACATGTAGTCATTATGTTTCGTGATAACAGATAGTGATTACTTGCATTGTGTTCCAAATAACAGTGCATGTTGTGTTAACAGACAGGCTGTTGTGTATTTTTTTAGATAAATACATCTTAAATTATTGTTACTGTAGAGGCATTTGTCCTTTGATATTCGATATTCGCTTCGATATTTGAACATGAATATTCGTACTCGATTCGTATTCGAAAAATTTCATATTCGCACACCCCTAGTCAGAAGTTAAAGATAAAATCCCGCTTTAACCTTTAGTTGGCGGGTGTGTGAACACTACTGAAAAAAATTAAAATTTTTAGCCAACTTGATGAGCATATTAGCATGAAGAAAACCAACAAATTATTCTTATGACATACTATATAGTGATGATGATAGTTGCGTTCTCTAACGCCATCTACTCACAACACCTAGTAGCTCACACACGCATTTTGAATACATATTGGTCAAGGAAAGTGCGGATGCGGCATCCGCACTTTCCTTGACCCATATGTGCTTCTATACACTTTCCTTGACCCATATGTGCTTCTTAAAAACGGGATGGGGCCCTTACACGGGTACGGCCCTTGCACACGTGTATACGGTAGTAGTGTGGATGATAGGAGGTTAGCTTTGAAAGAGGTTTATCGTTGTCTGGGGCCAAATCGCATTCTTCTTTGTGTGCTTTTTTCGCGTGGCAAATTGATCCATCTTTAGTGCGCCTCTCCAGATCCATGATTGTTGTAACTTTGGCGGCACGAAATTGTGTCAAAATTTTAGCGTACGGGTTTTTCATTTGTTTGTGTTTGTTGAGAAACCTGGAGGGATTTTAAGCGTGTCCAATGCACTTGACTGCAGCATGGTATGGTGTTGTGTGGTTTGTTTAGCTGTTGTCAATCATTGTGAGGCAAATTGGGAGTTCGTTGCAAGTTCGCAGCTGGAGGCTCCAAGCCAGGCCATCGACCTCGTCACCAGCCATCCTCTTTGTGCCCAGCGGTTGGGAGCACTGGCTAGCAGAGATTTTCGGGGCGACGGAGGCGCTGTTACGTTTGGCCCAACAGTTCATCTCAGCAGACGCCACTGTGTGTGAGCCCGTCTGCGAGAAGGCTTTCTCCCCATCGGCGCCCGGTCGGCTAGACGCTGTCCTGTAGAGATTCCCGGTAGTGGCCGGGCCTCAACGAAAGCTTCGCAAGACAACCCTTTTGTTGAACGGATTCGAACAGCATGGGACGGCGCCACTGTAGAGGTTCTCATGAAGTCAACCTCTCGACTCTGTTGTCGTTGCCGACACGAAATTGCCAGAAAAGCACCGACAGCCCGGAAGCATGTGAAGGCGTCGAAGAAGCCGTTCTTAGGGATTGAGCGTTGCACTACCATGTGCGAGAGAGTTCTGGAAGCCTGTAGCTGAAAGCAGCCATGGACCGCTGCTGACGTTCGTGTCAGCGGCCATCGCCCCGGAGGAGCTCAACTTTCCTTCTCCGGAATCTACCTCCTCGCTTTGCGGCGCCTTCAAGGCGTAGGCCGGGTGCGTCATTGTGTAGTGCACTCGAGACCACCATTGGCCATTCTTGCCCACATTCTTCTTCTCACGATGGCCCAATTACTGCACCCTTTCTGGTGGGTGCACCACTGAGACATCACGTCACGTGATTCGCAGCAACAGTAGACACCACCTTCTTCGGACTGCCGTGTAAAGAATTAACGGGCTATAAACGCCGAAGCATTTTGTAAATAAGAGCGGAATCATAGACTGAACCTCTGTACATAGCTGAATCTTCTGACTCTCCATACAGTGTACAGTTTTTGGAGTGCTCTCAAACCGAAACTGGCCAATAACGATGAACCTCTAATGAAGTATCTGTCATGTGCTGCAGCAAACAAACGATGTGCCGCGTCATGACGAATAGGCCTCCAGCAACAGATTGCAGCAAAAAAATGTGAGGCCAAGGTTTCCCTGTCAGTACTCCAAGTCCCTGCCAGACTGACTAAACGAGCTCACTGATTATTGCCTAGCGAGCCCTCTTCATGAACTTCGATGCTCAGGCGAGCGTCCTCGGCATTCCCATTTCCAAAGTGAAGACAGGGGGCTTTTGTGCGGCCATTACCCACATCACCAGCAAAGGCCAATCACACAGTTCATTTACATGCACTGCAAGCTCCAAGGAGCATCCACAATTCATCCCACAAGACCTCGAGCACTTGCCGTCACATGTAAAAATTCGGTTGAACTGCAGCCACTACTGCAACACTTGTTGGGAACACATGGCCAGTCACGCAGTTATTCGTTATTTTCGGCTTAATAGCAAAACCAAAGCTGTTAGGCATAGCAACCAAAGTTTCGATAGTAAGTCGTTCACATGCTCTAACCAGGTGCGTTTCACTGCCAAATTAAAATATTAATGTGACTGGTGCCTTGGTGTTGCACAACCACTCAGTTGTGCATGTAGCTTAGCACAGTGCCCCTCCACTGTTTTTCGCACCTCTTTGCGCAAGGCCACAAAGCGTGCCACCCAAGCTCGCCATCGCCGTGCTCGAGAGTGGTCATGGACAGAGGGGGCACCATGAACACTTTCATGACAAAATGCATGCGTATGGTAAAGCAAGCACTACTGCAGTGACGGTGTTATTGATGTGCTGGACACGAGAACCAACAAGTGACTTCAAGCGGAAGCACATGCCGCATGTCAGCTGACGAGTCGTCCACTCTTCCAGCACAGCCTTCGTGTTTCCACATCATTGTTTCCAAATGGTACATGCAAGCAAGGCATGATCTAATCCGTGCTTAGCTGCTTTCAGCAGTGGTCAACATGAGACAAATTTTCAATTGGCAGTTAAAGCGGGTTTAGCAGCGAATACCAAATGTACTCATGAGAGCCTGGGCACGAACTAAGGATGGAAAGAAGGAGGATGGGCCGTTAAATATTGTTGAATATTTAATAGAAGAAAGAAGACAGCGAACTGTGCGCACGAGCGGAGAGCTCGTAGCTGGGCTGTGCCAAACGAACCTTCGCCAGTCATAAACGCGTTTGTTATCTCTTTGAGCCATTAAACCTTTGGTTTCGCTCCACTACATCGGTGAATACACCTTTCTTCTGCAGGCCTGCAATAAAATGGTTGATAAGTGTACTGGGAGGCATTAACACTATCTCACACGTGCTGACTGCCCAATTGTGAGTACGAATACCTTGAATTTCAGAGCGAATTGAATAGAATAACAAACACCATCAAAGCGATATTAAAGAGTTCAAATACTAGGCACAACCACAACTGGATCAGGTGAAGCTTGCTAGCTTGCAGTTCATGTACACACAGTCCTTCGAACAGTCCTTGCTCTATTTTTAAGAACATTTTAGAATTTTGTTTTTTAATGGTAGTTAACCAAAACTTACACAAATGTAGCGACATGTTCGGAAACTGCACACCTTCGAATTAGAACAAACTGAAGTGGCACGCTTGCTCACCTTGCAGATTGGCCTCTCGGTTGACAAAGCCCATGCTTACTAGCTGCTCCAGCTGCGACCGATACCGTTCCTCGGGTGGCTGCTGTTCAAGGCACAAGCAGTTCAACAGTTACATGACAGACAAAGAAACCACATGTATTACCAGCCATTAAATTATCAATGCTCTTTCAATAAGGGCTAGCTGGTATGGCATCATTCTTTTGGTGCGCTAACTTGAGACACAAGTCCAAAACGAGAAGACCAATCGGCGCAATCTGTTTTCTCGTTTTGGACTTGTGTCTCAATTTAGCGCAGCAAAAGCAGCAGCACGTCATTACCTCGAGACAGCGCATATTGAAAGAATATAAAAGTGAAATGCTTCTTTAAGGGGGGACGCGGCACTTCGGGACCGAAAATCAGCCAAAAAATCGAGTTTTCGCGGACCTTCTTTTCGCGTTCCCGACATCATTGCGCACCTATTTACAAAATTTCATAGCCGAATACCATCAACTTTTATCGTTATTCAACTTTAAAAAACCGAAAACGGGCGTCCTGCCCTTTAAATTGAGGGCGAATAGCGCAGGTTTCGGCTCTACGATACGCGGGAGCTACACGCTCGATCGGCGCCATTTTGGTCTTGTTCGAAAGAACGCGTTTTCAGCTGTTTTTTTTTTATTCAGTAAGCAACATTGAGCGTTTCCCCGGCTCGAAAAACGGGGCCTCAAAGACGAAAAGCCGCGCTCACTGCCATTGGCTAAACGGCGCACGTGACTGAAATGGCGCTTTCCGGTTGGCTGGAAGCTCGCGGCTTGCGCCTGCATACGCGACCCGACGCCATTTTGAAAGGGTTACCGCTGTGACGCCTCGAAATCGGCAGAGCACTCTGAAGCTTCTGATCGTATCGCCATGCCTGGAAACGCAAAAAAGTATCGGACCGTGCACGCATTTGGTCGCAGGAAATGCAAAGGTCGTGGGAGAAAGTCTACGAAGTCATCAGAGCCCTTGGTTGACTCCGACGAACGATGTGTCGACGCTCCGCGGCCGTTCAGCGATGGTGCGACCGAGCGCGTTGCCTCCGACGACGATGACGGTGAAGCGAACTCCGGACGACTACGAATCGACGCCAAGGTGGTGACAAACGCCGAAGTTGAAGAAAATCATGCCCGGGAGAAAGCGACGCTCGACCGGCTTTCATCGGCGCCAGCAACTGCACGAAAAATTGACTTTTTCACCGCGAGTTGTAGCGAGGCAACCGCACAGGACTTGGACCACGCTGCTCCTTATCTGCTTATGCATCTAGATATCCTAAACGCGATAATGGGTGCCTTGTGTTGCAAAGCCTGCCACGGACCGGCTACGATCGTCAGAGGGGATCGGGACTACGGACTTGCCGTGAAAGTGCTAGTGCAGTGTGAAAGGTGCGGCGAGATCGCGAATGAATGGACTTCGCCCCGCGCGAACGGCACGAAAACGTGCAATCCGTTTGAAGTAAATCTTCTCGCTTCGAGGGCGATGGTGGTTACCGGCAACGGCCAAACGAAAATGAACAATATTTTCGCAACAATGGGCATCTCACACCGCGGTATGCACCACAAGACGTTTCAGCGGCATTTGAAGAACACGCTGGCACCCGCTGCAACGCGAGCGGCTGAGTCCGCTATGAGCGAATGTGCGGAAAAGGTTAGAACAATTTATGATGACTTGTGCTTCGGCCACCGGGGCAATATTGCCGTTAGCTACGACGGCACGTGGAAGACGCGAGGCCATTCTTCCCACATCGGCGTGGGCACAGTTATCGAATTATTTAGTGGCTACGTGTTGGACTACGTCGTTCTTTCCAACTTTTGCCTAGGCTGCGAGGTGGGCCCAAAGCCTAGTAGTGAGGGCTATCAAGAATGGAAGGCTAACCACAAATGCCAAAAAAATACGAACAGCAAAGCGGGGCAAATGGAAGTGGAGGCGGCTCTAATTCTATTTCAGAGGTCGCTTGAACGCCATGGCCTGCGCTACACAACTATGCTGTCTGATGGAGACTCTAGGACATTTTGCGCCATACAAGACGCCAAGGTGTATGGTTACATTGACGTGCAGAAGGAAGACTGTATTAATCATGTACAGAAACGGATGGGCACCGCATTGAGAAACCTGGTGCAGAAACAAAAGTGCGATGGGAAAAGAGGCCTTGGTGGGAAAGGCAGGCTCACAGGTGAGCTGATCACCAGGCTGAGCACATATTATGGCCGGGCTCTGAAATCGCATGAAGGTGACGTGGGCGAGATGCAAAAGGCTGTGATGGCCACATACCGCCACGTCACCTCCACTGATGAATGCTCGGACCACAGTCTGTGCCCAGCTGGTGAAACTTCATGGTGTCGGCACAATGCCGCAAAAGCAAAGGGTGAGCCCGACCCCAGGCATGCCTACAATCTACCGAAAGACGTGGCAGAGGCATTACTACCGGTTTATACCCGGCTTTCGGAAAGAGCCCTGCTTCAGAGGTGCGCACGTGGCAAAACGCAGAACTCCAACGAGAGCCTACATTCGGTAATCTGGAGTTTGGCCCCCAAGGAGCACCATGCGTCCCTGTTCGCTGTTGAAGCAGCTGTTGCAGAAGCAGTGCTGCGCTTCAATACGGGCAATTTGAATTCTGCAACGGCAATCTTAGGTGAAATGGACATGGATGCGACAAGTACTGGTGCCAGGAGAGCGAGAGAAAAAGACCACCGTCGCAGCATTGTCTCCAACAAGAAAAGAACAGCCTCATTGGAACTCCGGAAGCTAGTGAAGAGGAGGCATGAGCACAGAATGCATTCAGACTATGCTTCTGGTGCGTTTTGAGGTTGTCTTGTTGCATCTTCTGCAATAAAAATGTGTGCCCACGTTTTTTCTCGATTTCTCAAAACGACAATTTTCATGTGCTTCCCATTATGCCGGAGCAATATCTCTTGTTCTATCTGGGTTATCATTACGATTTTTTTTGTTTCGAAGATAAATGCAGGGAATGTGTCGTAAAGTAAGTTTTATTGTAATAATTTTTGGAGAAAATTCTCTAAATGGATCTTTTGTCTCAAGTGTAGATGGGGAAATTTTTCATGTCATATTCAACATCCCACAACTTTGCTTCGAAATAGCCCAGAACAATGATTTATACTTTATTGCACACTGTGAACATACCGAATTGGTTCTATAGGTTGCACATCAATATCCAAGTTACAGTTAATTAGCTAATTAGGCCTTAATTGAAAAAGTCGCAGTTCATTATATCTTTAAAACTAATTGTCACAGCAAAAAAAGAATTAGATTTTTGAAATCAGCAGTAAAATCTACACAGGCTCTCCAAATTTGACTGAGGTACTCGCAAAAATAAAAGAGTTTTTGGAAGGTGTAGCATCCCCCCTTAAGTCAATGACAAAAGTGACAATTTAATTTCCACCAATACAATGTTGGTGGATGGAGTGAAACCTCACTACAAAAACGTATGTTACATGAAAACAAGTTCCTTATATCCAAAAACTTGTTATGAATATTTCTAACTACAGTCGAGCCCGCTTATAACAAACCTGAGCGTAACGCGGCATTCTTTCGCTGTATCCCGAAGTTCGTAGTAAATGAAACACAGCTTTTAAAAAAAAAGTTGCTAGTGAAAACACAAACTTTTTTGCAGTTCGTGATGCACATGTTTCGACGAGCAGAAGCGATAAGGGCGATCTCGAGTTCACTTAAAACGGCAAGGTGCTCGTTCGCCGAGGCCCGTGGCATAAGCTGCATGAAGCACTCGCTCAAAAGTTTCATCGTTCTCGCAATCCGATTCCTCCAAATCGCTCTCGCCACGTACTTCATTCACAATGCCCCAATCCGTGAACGGTTTCGCAGTGTCGGCATTATCATCGGCCGTAATTAAACCATCGCAACATATGTCCCACCCGCTCTCGCAGGTCGGAGTCGGCGACGTGCTGCCACAAATCGCCGCCGCAGTTCGGAAGCTTCAGGCTCGTCATCGGGCCTGACGTCGACGAAGTCAACCTCGCGAAAACAGTATCGCACGCGTGTAGTCGCCACCGCCGCCCACGAAATATTCACCATCTCCACAGCTGAATACCGGGATGCCCGAAGCGGCAAGTAGGCTGGCAGGTGGTCAACAGCTATGAGCAAGCGCTCCGCAACGCGGCACCTAACGCGCGGATTACGCTCAAGTCAAGCAGCCACACTTTCGACGTTTTGTTGAACAGCAGGAAAAAAAACGTGCTAGTCCTCCCGTCGGCGATCATGAGCACACACGTGCACCAAGAGCGAGCAAGACGCGCACACGCGACACACATGCCAGAACGCGTAGGGCAGCTTTGGGTCCGTCAGAAAACCAGACTAATTCGAGCCAGCGTGGCGGGTGTCGCGGCTCAGTGGAGACTGGCGAAGGGGTTGTGATCAAGGGAAGAGAGCAGACTTGCGAGAGAAGGGCAAGGAGTTGCGATTAAGAGAGGGGAGGATGCGGCGGGAGGGGGACCTTGAATATTAAAACACACGGGAAGGAGGCAGGTCGGGTAGCTTGCTTGAAAGGTCCGCGAGACCCGCACGTAGAAAAACTTGGAAAGAGTGCATGGCCGCCTGAATCGGTGCGTGCGGCGGTGTTCGAAGAATCGGCGGCCGTGGTAAAAAAAATCGTTTTGTTGCGCCGGCGGGTTTGCGTGGCCTCACGAACTTCATATTTTGCAATTCGTTCCGCGCATGTGCACGGAAGACATGCTGAGCCGAGTGTGAAGTTAGCGAGAACAAATCCTAAACACGAAACGAATCGCGAACTATCAGAGTCGGTGGGTTAGCGTATGCACACGCACTAGACTCAGACTATCGGATACAGTCGGTGGCCGTCGATGTTGGCAAATGGTCCGGTCACTCCAGGCTGGCGACGCCAACGACAGTACCAGAGATCAAAAATAGGGTAGATGGCCGACCGGTCTTCAAAATATCGGTGCAAGTGTGAAAACACAGGCCTTGTCTGCCGATGCGGGGTGCTCAGAGTAGCGGGGGGACAAAGGACGGAAGGGTGCGTAACAAAAAGCGGTCGGGAAGAGCGGCAACTAGATGGGCGCGGAGGCAGGGTCGCCGTATAACAATAAGAATGTATGGGCACCTCGCCGATGCCTGATCGGTGGTCGAAATTGGTTTCCCTGGAAGTCGGCAGACCACTGACTCCGTTCGCTGTAACCGATCAGCAGCGCTTGGAGATGTTCGTTGTAAGTGCGATTTCGTGCCATTGAACCAATGTATATTTTCACGGTCACGCGGATATTGTTTGTTTTAAGCAAAAGTTCGTTTTAAGTGGGGCGGTTATATGTGGGCTCGACTGAATATCTATTGCAAGGCTGTTCTTCATTCACTTCATTATAAGACGAGAATCCACGTAGATAAAATGCCATAAAAACGTAGATAAAATGCCATAAAAACCCATGCTACCAATTCGGATTGTATATTATCGAGGTTATACAACCTTTTAAAGAGGTTTGCATATTTCAAGATCGCAGCACCAAAATTAATGGCAGAGAAACTTTACTCACATTGTTGCCTGCTTGTTGCGTGGCCATGGTAGTGATCATGCGTGCCATGAGCTGGCTGAGGGGGTCTAGGCCTTGAGGGGCGGTTCCACTCGTGGTGCTGTTCGTAGTGGTGGTGGTCGTGGCGGTACCAGTGGTACTGGTGGTAGTAGAAGTGGTGTTCGTTCCTGCTGCAGTCTGGCCAGTGGTGGTTGCACCAGTGGTGGTAGTCGAGCTCGCCGAGGTGGTGGTGCCCGGCACCGCTGCACCCAGACCAGCACCGAGTCCGGGGCCTAAGCCGGCAGCCGCTCCAGCGGGGAACATGGAGGGGGCCACGCGATGCAGCTGCTCCATTCCCTGTTGGATCTGCATCATGGCCTGCTCGTGCCGTACAACAACAAAGACTGCCTTCAGAACCATTGTGTGTTTACCCTAATACATTGTTAAGTTGCTTACTTTTGGCAATCTTATTGTCACCACAATCATCACATGACTTGCTCGCATCGCCTTTCTTGAAAAATTCTTGCTCACAACATTGATACGAATTAAGGAGCCTCACACTGATAGTTCATATCAAACGCATGGGAAAACGTTACATAACTTACAAATTCGATTGAATTTGATGCATAAATAGACATTTCTGTAGTCACATCTCCCCTTAAGCCACAAATGTAATCTTTAATAACTTTTTGAATGAGTAACACCCTCATGCAGAAGTACACTACTCGCCAGCTGGTATGCTGTACCTAGCACAGAAGTTCTGTTCCCCGTTTTCACCAAGAATGTCAAACTACTACACCAGAGGCTGGCTATAAAAAAACTGAAAGCCGAGGTAAGTTTTTTTTTTTTTTTCCTCCCAATAAATTCTCAAGCTCACTCACCTGCAGGGCCTGTGGGTTGGTGATGAGTCCCTGCACCTCTGGGTTTTGCAACTGCTGCAAGAACTGTGGCATCATCCGCCGCATCTGTTCCTGCAGCTGGGGGTTGTCAGCCAGCAGAGGATTCGTTGCAAGCACCTGCGAAAATGAGTAAAACAAATTAACTTGGTAAGTTTTATGCCATATATGCAATGCAAATATGGGAAGTAATGTAGTGGAAGGCTAAAAGATTATTTGACACCCCCCCCCCCCCACCTTTTATTGTGCATTTAAATTTAACACTGGCGCTCTTGCATTCAACTCCCCCGTCAAAATATGTCCACCATGACCACAATGGCTGGAAAGCAAACCCACATTCTAGAAGCCAGCAGTAGAACATTTAAGCCAGTGACCTACCATGGCAGGCAATCTACACTGGTGGTAAATGCACACAAAGTAACTTACTGTCATTGCATGGCAAAGAAAGGTACAGAAAGCTGCACGAGCAATGCCTTGGAAGCCGCAATTCCCAACAACCTTTCCCATGTGAAGCTTCTGTAACTACAGAGTTTATTTTCAAGTTTGATTATTATTATGAATCACTTGAATGTTAACTGTTGATATTACATACAGTCGAACACGGATATATCGAATTCGAAGGGGATCGCAAATTAGTCCAAAATATGAAAAATTTGATATAGAAAAAGTAGACCCTGAAAGCTTACTTGTAGCGAATCATCACCTACAATACGTGCATTGAAGAATGACAACTAATTCCGCACGCAAGCTGCAACAGAACTATTTATTTGCGTGAAAAAAATCGCTGACCTTGGCCTGCTTCTTCGTTTTTGAAATGCTGAACACGCTAGTCTCAATCACAACTCGTGAAACACCTCGACTATGCGCTGGTCGTCGTCTTCACTGGTTTCTGCAAGTTTCGCCATCTGGAAGCCTGCCTTGCGGAAGCACTTAACCACTGTGTCCGTCTTCACGTCTCGTCAGGCATTAAAGATCTCAGCGGGAGAAAACTACCTGGAGATTTCCGGCCACTCCTTTATCATCCACTGCTGGATGTCCTGGCTGCCGACAGCTTCGCTTTCGCCAGAAATGGTTTTGCCAACGATGTTGTAGCGTTGCTTGAATTGGTGACGCCACCCGCCGTTGTCGCCGAAGTTAGTTCACCGAGTACAGCGGCAAACTATTAGGCCTTTGTGATCAGCAATGGGCCATCCACCGGAATGTTCTTCGCGCGCACTTCTAAAAACCAAGCAGTGCCTTTCTACATTCCTGTGGGCAGAAGCGCGCATATGACAGGTTTCCGGCATTTGCTGCTCCGCGACAGTCAAACATTTCTGCTATCCTCAACATGCTGAATAGCCTTCAACTTTGTCGCAAAGTCAAAGGTCTTGCGCTTCTTGACACCGGCCATAGCTACATGAGAAGTGGACAATTCAAAAAGTATGGAGCGGCTTTGCACACCACAGATGCAAAAGAGAAATGCCGCACATGCGGTGGGACGTAGATGACGCGACAGCTCGAGAGCAACAAAGCGCAAGAGCAACAAAGCGCTCGCGAGGCGATGGCTACCTGTGAGGGCAACAGCAGAAGGTGAGAGCTGTGGTTGGCTGATCAAACCTCGCAAAACAACAACAAAAAAAGCGAAAGGAGGAGGACGTCGGCCTTTTCATTCCTGCTCTCCGAGCCGATGCGTATGTGGAGAAAGCATGAGAGAAAGAAAGAGAAACGGGGGAAAAAAACCGTTCCGCAAGTTTGGGATTGCGCAGTCCAAGCCCTCTTGCCCTTACCTTTTTTCGGGCGTTTCGGGTTTTGTCCGAGGCGTGGTGCAGCACAGAGGTCGCTGGGCGCTGCTGCGAGTGTCGAAAGCGCGCCTTCCAACTCTCGCGCAGAGATCACTGGGAGGGGGCAAGTGCCGAAGTGCACCTTCCAGCTCGCGCGGCGTTCGATATATCCGAAGGCGGGTAAAAATACCGTTGGATATAAACGTGCGAATTTCTATACATTTACAAAGAAATTTCAAGGGAATAACTTGCGAGTTCGATATACCCGAAAATTCTATATATATCTGGATTCGATATAACGATGTTCGACTGTACGACTGCAATAAATCCTATGCATTCGCCATGTAGCGAAAAACAGTTGCCGCACCTGAATAAAGAAAAGAGATGTCATTTGGTTGCACTTCATAACTTTTTTGTGGAGTTCTGCAAATAGACAAATTTTGGGTGCAAAGCGAATTTAAATAACAGAGTTTGATGTGAACGGAATCAAATATTTTATTACTTGAACGTGAAGTTGTAGAAAAAGGAGTTGCAGCATATCCCTAAGCATTCTGACGAGTTAGAAACAAGGGAAAGTTTCTTTTAACTAGGTTGGTGAAGTGCTAGACGGGTACTGCAAAGCGGTGTTCCCTAGCTGTCTTATAAGAAATGAGACCAAGCGAAGGTCGAATTGTGTTTGCTTAGGTACAACCAGAGTGGTGTCCGCAACACTTACAAGTGAGGAAAGACAGATCATATTTCCTCAACCTCTCTTCCTTTTAGTTCCTAAAACAGCCGTAAAGGCCCAACTTATGTGGCAGACAAGGGCATGCTCCCTTCGAATCGGGAGTTCATCTGCTGTGTGGAATTACCTCTGCTATTTTACAGCTGCAAGTGCTTTCTGCACGAGTTTCAATGAAAACATTCATGCCATTTTCCACATGTATTTTGCGTACACAGCTGACGGGAACATTCTTTCGTCAGCCTGGCAAAGTAATGCTTTCAGATCAAGGGGGGAGGCTACTCCGGAAATCCAACTTCTTTATTTTTTAAGATACAGTGGACTCCTCTTAAACGGAACTCGAAGGGGCAAGAAAATTTGTTCCATTTATGAGAAATTTCCTTTAAGCAAAGCCCACAAAATGAACTAAATAAGACTTTATTGCAAAAGCACCATCTGTCACTGACTTAACAAAAAGATCATGAGGTATATACGACACTACTATAGTTGATTAGAAAGAAAAATTATGCTAATATTACTGAATCGGGAAAAAAGGGGGTGATAATTTGCTCGGTCTTGGTCAAGCCCTTTCTCACATTGTAAGAGTGCATTGCTGAAAGGAACTCTGTGCCACCATCGTGTTCAAAGTAGCGCTGCAACAGGATGACAGCATCTGTTGCTGCACTGTCAGCCACTGAAATGAGCTTGGGATCACACACCATGTCATCACCACTTGAGAACAGGCCCTCATCTTGAACTTCAGCTATAGGTTCCTCAATGCTGTCCTTAAGTTTACGACGAAGAGCCCATTACTGCTTTGCGTGCACAGACATGAGCAATCGCTAGATTGACTTGGCTAGGCTAGGCTAACTTTAGCATTTGTTTCATGGCTGCTAGACTGCCGTGGTCACTCTGCCGTTCATGGATTTTGCCCGTTTTAGTTCCATTTAAGGGGGGACACGGGTCTAAGAAGGCCAAAAATCGCAAAAAAAGTCGACTTTTTGAAGCTGACATTTTCGAAATCTGCGCCTATTTTTGCACTTATCTGAGAAGTTTCTAGCTTCTCGCGTCATTATTTCTGGCGCAAAATCAATTTATAACATCCCTGTGAGATGAATGTGAGCGCAAATTGAATGTGAGCTAAAATCACGCTTTTTTCGTGCCAAACTGTTGCCGTTACACACGAGCTATCGTGTTCATCTTGGTCTCTTTTGGAAGGGTCATTCTTCATCTTCAATTTCCCGCCACCGCTGGCTCACCTTGCTTATTGGTTTTTTAGCAAAAATGCGTCATCGAGAAGCACTAGCGCGCGGCGCGATTCAATTGGCTGCTTGGGGCACGTGACCAAATTTAGGCATCCGATTGGCCAAGGGGCGCTTTCGGCGTCTGCTTTACCATCGTGACGCGCACGGACATGCGCCATTTTGTTATGGTGCTACTGACTGCTTGCAACAGTAAAGTTCCGTGCTACAGTAATTTGTGAAGCGGGTTTCGCGGTCGTTCGTTTGCTTTGAACTTCAGAAAGATCCCCACTATGGCTCAGAAAAACGAGGATAACGAACTCAACGCAGGCAACGGCGGTCGTCGAGTCACCGGTGTAGGCCTAACTCACGTACGAGCCCGTTGGTTGCCGACTACATTACTGAGAACGGCTATGTTTTGCAGCCTCATCAGTTAGAAGACGGCAAGTAAAAAGCAGAAGTGAAGCTATTAGAGATATCAATCTTTGTAGTGATGGAACGGAAGTGCAGTCTTATCGCTAAACGCGCCGATGTTGTGGTTCCCCCCGCCTGACGAAAGGACCTTGAACTGCGCGACGGGTCGTCAGAGTGGAGTGCGCCGCGCATCGACCAACCACAGAAAGTCAATCCGTTCGCAGTGAACATGCTCGCGGCCCTCGCAATGGAGGCTACTGGCAACAGGTAGACTGCTTTTAACGACGTGTTCGCAACGTTGTCGCGTTCTCCGCTCGAAAATGCGGCAGTCTTACGTGAAAAGGAAACTAACACCTCGGCACTCGTGTAGCCTCGAAATTGATGAGCGAGGGGGCAACTTCGGTTCGCGACACTTACGGGTAACTTATTCTGGACAAGCCGGAAAACATCGCCGCGTTATTCGACGGATCGTGGATGACGCACACACATTTGTCGCACATCGCCGTCAGTACAATCACCGAACTGATAAGCAGCCTCGCGGCAGACGAGCACACGGCGACAGCTTGCTACAGGACTAGAAGAAACAACACGCTCGTACAAACAATCAGTCCTATTACATTCCCGGAGGATATTAACTGACTAAAAGTATATGTGCCATGATATTTTTCCTACAGAACGGCGAAATTAAGTTTTAACAGCATTATTCTCGAAGCACAGATTTTGACCACTTTCTTTTGCTTGTTCGGTAAAAGTGGACCTTTTAGAGGTCACAGCTAGAGCTGTAATTGTTTTTGCACAATGTAGCTTAATGTGCACAAAAAACAATGCTGGGAGCCTATTTTTAATGGGGAGCTTCATTTTTTTATTTTAATATAAAAATTTCTGTATTTGGTTACATGCAATGAACTTAACTGTGCTGTAATTCGAGAAGTACTCGTTCAATTTTCGATCAGCTTGCAGCATTGCACTCCTTAGGCTTTCTAGCATTCATTTATATGTCAATGGCTATGTAATAAGTGCATACAATTTTACAGTTAAAATTGTTAGAATTCTTTGTTTTCTTCATTTTCTCAAAATGGCAATTTTCTACACCTTGCATGAAAATTACAGCAATATATCTGAAACTATTACAAATAGCAGAATATGTTATTTTGCAGCATGAAGCTACATGTTTGGAGCACACAACATAGGAAGCAGATTTTGATTTTTCTTGATGCAAGTTTTTCAAACTAGTCGTGTGTGACCACACAATGGCCATATTCAGGGCTGTGAAGTTTAGTGTACTGTAAAGTAAGAAATAATGACCGATTCAAAAAAGTGCTTCTTATGTTGCATGTCTTAACGCTTTCTACTGTCAATCCCTATGTTATTTATAAATTTTGACAGGTGGTGATTTTTGTTATTATGGTAAGAATAGAAACTTATCTTGATTATTTAATTAACTAATGAAGCTACAGAAGAAATAACTACATTTTTAGAATCCGGAGAAGAAACTAAGTAAGCATGCCAACTTTTGTCACACTTGGTTCAAAAATAAATGAGAGAGCCCTGAGAACAATGTCCCCCCTTAACCGACGTAAGCAAAAAAAAACAAAATTCTGATTACCCAAAACGTTTTATCAATAATATATAGGAGACAAACCGAACGTGCCTGGATAGTTTCGTTTATGCGCATTTTCCGTTTAACCAAATTTTGTTTTATGGAAGTCCACTGTATCTTAATGAAACTTTCAGGGTATGTTGACTACATTAAAACTAAAAAAAACTGCAAATGAAATTGTGTTCAAGGCTTCTAGAGTTAGTGAGGTCTGACTGAATGAGTTCAATGAGTGAGTTCACTTATGCGCTTGAGGAAGAGCCGGAAGAAACGCCAGGACATACCAGAAGGCTGAAATTATTTGTATTCATCTCTGGATAGGTATCCTAGGTCACTAAAGAGCAGTTTTTTTCGATTTCCTCTAAAAAAAAATTTTATGCAGCTTTGAATTTGATCTAACCAGTAGGTATGACATTTATCGAAAAATAATTGTTTATTAATAATTAATGGCACCAATTTTCAAAAAAAGAAGCTCGTTACACTCTGGCAAAATCACCCAGGAGCATAATAAAAGAAACTGCCCGTAAATCTGATAAGCAGTTCTTGAGAAATCGCTTTCCGCAGCACCACAACTAGCTAGAAAATCGATTTTGAGAAAACGGTTTTCGGAAGGTCAGCACATGTGGTTTCTTCAAAAAGCTCCAGCAGAGTAGCTTGAAGTGTCCTTGTGCACTCTTTTCCTCTTTTGTCTTCGCTCCATCTTCTCTAAGTGTAGTTTGAAATTTTTTCTGCGTCATTGCCGTAGATTCGAGTTTAGCGCAAACGGCGTCTCGACATCTTGCATTTGCAGATGAAGGGTAGACGACCCATGGACACTGTTGGCCCGGTGCAGACGAAGTGTTGGGTCTGGCGATCTTAGCAACACTAGGTGTCACGCTCGACGGCACTGATTCAGAGCATGTGCTGGATTCGGCGATCTTCGACACGCTCGATGCATTCGCGGCTCCAGTTACATATGGTGTGTCCGATTCTGGAATGGTAGCAGCCGACAGCACAGTTTCGCCACCGCAAGTATCTACGCACTGGGCACTTTCAGCAGAAAAGCGGATTTTCGATTCTCGTAGAAGCCGCATAACGCGTTTCCGCGCTCCGAACTAGCACATAGTCTTCGGCTTCGTTGCTGGCATGACGCACAGCAAAAAAGATGGACACAAAACTTGTGTGAATAGAAAGAAGAGAAACTGATCGAAAATACAGCGCAAGGCAAAACGCGGCTTGTAAGCAAACGTCTATCGAGGCGGACGGAGCAGAGAGCAACAACAAGGCGAGCGCGCCGGACGTGCCATCGCCGGGAGGGATCGCCCCCGCTTACAGCGCAGCAGCCAAAGGCAGGCGCGCTTTCGCCTGCGAGATATGAATGAGCTGCTCTAGCCAATAAGCGCTCCGCATCACATCTTGGAGAAACGCCGATAGCATCTCAACTGCGCCGTTGACGCCATTTTGAAACACTGCAAACGAGAGAGAAAGAATTCACAGTCAAAACAAGACCAAGATGGACGCGGCACGAACGCATGGTCTCGAAATGGAACACGCGTGAAGTTTGGTTTTGACTTTCGGACGTGTTTTGGGTACTGCAGCGGCCTAAAAAATAGCATTTTTATGTACTTAGGTGTTGAATTAGGCGCTGATATCTACAGAATAGATAGCTTATGTGACATATACCCCAACAATATGGTTTTTCAAAAACAGACTTTTTCATGATTTTTCGGCTTTCAAGGGCCGCGTCCCCTTTAAGGGGGGAAACGGGTCTTAAAAGGCCGAAAATCGTGAAAAAAAACGATTTTTGAAGTTGACATTTTCGGAATCTACAACTATTTTTGCACTTATCTGAGAAGTTTCAAGCTTCTCGTGTCATTATTTCTGGCACAAAATCAATTTATAACACCCCTGTGAGATGAATCTGAGCCCAAATAGATGCTACTAAGTTAGTCGCGCTTTTTCCACGCCGAACCATTGCCGTTACACACGAGCTATCGTGATCATCTTGGTCTCGTTTGGAAGGGTCGTTCTTCCTCTTCAATTTCCCGCCACCAGTGGCTCGCCTTGCTCATTGGTTTTGCAGCACAAACTCGTCATCGGGGAGCACCACTGCGCGATTCTATTGGGTGCTTGGGGCATGTGACAAAACCTAGGCACCTGATTGGCCAAATAGCGTTTCCGCCATCTGCTTTTTCATTGCGACGCGCACGGACATGTGCGATTTTGTGATGGTGCTGTCGACCGCCTGCCGCAGGAAAGAAATTCCTCGCCGCACTAATTTGTGAAGCGAGTGTGGTGATCGTTCGTTCGCTGTAAACTTCAGAAAAAGCCCCGCTATGGCTCAGAAAAACTAGGATAACGAACTCAACGCGGGCAACGGCGGTCGCCGAGTCACCGGTGTAGGCCTAACTCACGTACGAGCCCGTTGGTTGCCGACAACGTTACCGAGAACGGCTGTGTTTTGGAGCTTCAACAGTTGCACGACGGCAAGTAAAAAAGCAGAAGTGAAGCTGCGAGAGATAGCTATCTCTGCAACGATGGAACGGAAGCACAGTCTTATTGCTAAACGGGCCGATGCCGCATGTTCCCCCCGTCCGACGTGAACTGCGTGGCGGGTCGCCAGAGTGGAGTTCGCCGTGCATCAGCAAACAGCAGAAAGTCAATCCGTATACGGTGAACGTGCTCGCTGCCCGTGCAATGAAGGCTACTGGCAACAGGTAGAGTGCTTGTAACGACGCGTCCGCAACGATGAACATATTGCGCCGTGGCCTTTACTCGAAAATGTGGCAATCTTACGTGAAAAGGAAACTAACACCTCGCCGCTCTTGGAGCCTTGAAATTGATGAGCAGTGCACGAGTTCAGCCTGCGACATCAACAACTCAATCTGGACAAGCCGGAAAACCGTTTCATTATAGGACGAATCGCAGATTACGCGCACACATTTGTCGCACATAGGCGTCACCGAACTGGTAAGCGGCCTAGTCGGCACACGAGCCCAAGGTGACCGCATCAGCTCGCTAGTGTGCCTCTGCGTAAAACATGCAGCGGGCATTAAAAAAACGCCATTTAGGTGATGGAAAACAAAAGGACTACATGCCTGGTGACTACCGAGAAAGCTGAATTTGCAAACCATTGTAAATAAACAGCTTTTCCATGCTACTGTCTGCCCAAAATGGACTTGTGTGTTTGCACGATTTATCGTGATTCAAATTTCGCTGCAGTTGCAAACTTGTCTAAAAGATATCTCTGCCTCCAGAGCAGCTAGGACTCATTTTTGTTGTGACATGTAGCTGTATCTTTAGTTTACAAAATGGTAGGTGTGAATTTAATTTTTGCCAGAATTTGGAGCATAAAGTAGGCGTGTCTGCAACACTGAAGTGCAAGGTGCGACAAACCTTGCTAAAATTATCAAATAAAAAAATCATCACTCCTACCGTTGTGCAGCTTATGGTCATTAGTATACAGGCATGTGCCAATAGTAGCTCTGCAATACAAAGTTCCTGTCTCATTATACCGACAAACAATAAGTAATTAATTTTAGGATATCTTGAAAACTAATTAACTTAGAGGAACAGTAATTGTATTTTTGACATCAGCATCAAAAACTCAATCACACAATAAATTTTCTTTACAAACGCATGAAAATGTCTGACATTTCGTCTCAAGTACAGTGTCCCCCCTTAAAGTGTAGTTGAAAACATGTTCAAAAACTCAAAAATTCGTTTGGCATGGTAACGCTTAGATGTAGCCACAGTGAGCTGTCTACAGCGAGAAAACAAAACTGTGCTGCCAGCTGTCATATGGCATAAAGTATATATAACGCACCACGCTGGCACGAGTATAGATGACTTCATAATTCGCCATTTTTAGGGCGATTTTTATTTAGGATGAATTTTAGGATGACTTTAGAATGATTTTTAGACTGATATTGCAGGATGACTTCACGGAGCTAAGACATTATTTGGAAAGCGCATGTCGCAAAATGAGTCAAGTGATTACAACACTGAAACAACATTCACGGCATTAGAAACGGCCAAGTATATGTTTTGAGATCACCATCACAAAATGGCAATGGGACGCATTGTAAAGCTGATCCACGTGGGCTCACTTCATGCTCAAATATGGTCTGTCTCCATAAAATTTGTTCCATGTCAAGTGGGAAATGCAACAACGACAACAGAGCAAAGTAACAACGACAACAGAGCAAGCAACAACGACAACAGAGCAAATAAAAGAAAATGAAACATGGCCATTGTCCGATCCCTGTATTAGAGAGTAGCTTTTTTTTCTCTTAAAGTAACTTTTGCGCATGCTATTACGTCATCCAAACAGTAACAAGTTGATCTAGTAAACAATCAGATATTTACAAATTATAAATGTTAACAGTGATTTTCCAAAAAGTCCCTGGTGTTGGAGACTATTCATTCACTATGAAATTGAGTGGGAATGTCTTTCGGGAACTCATTCAACAGAAAATGTCATTTTCGTTAGGTATTGCTTGATTCGTCATAAAACCAGGCACATTGCAAAATCATTGGACACATTACTGGGGTTACACTACTGTAACAGCTACTGGTTCAGCTTTGCACATCAGGCCAATTTCAAAAGGGTCCTGCAACACTTTTTCAAAAAGCTATGGTATGGATTCACTAAAAGAGCTTATTGCGTCAGGAATCCACCACTGCAATAATTTTTATGATCCATCTGGTATGAGCAGAGTTACAAAGATTTGTCGCATGCTGCACTCGCATCCTCTCTTCTGTCAACCTGGTGAAAGCGCTGGAATCTAAGCAGGGAGGGATGGCATGGGGAAAGAAAATGCGTCATGCATACTCTGTGACCTTGAGCAATTTTTTTTTTCTAATGCACAGCTTTTTCAGTGCGATTGCGTGGGCACCCGTGGACAAGTCCCGGCCTTCCCCGGTGATCTCTGAGTAACGACCTAGTGCGCCATGTTGAAATCAGCCAATGGCTGATAGAACTGCTATGATGAGTGATTTTCTAGCTTCTTCTGTTTTTTGTCGACAGAAGAGAAAGAAATTTTCAGGTGACTGAGAATTTATAACGAATTCCAAACCACAAGCTGCGCTACAATATTTGGCTCGCCTCTGCTCAGGTGCCTCGACTACCGATTGGCAGCGTTTTCTGACCTTTAACTGAGCTTCAGCATTGCTGCACTACTTTAGACGACATACCGTATATACTCGTGTAAGGGCCGCCCTCGTGTAAGGGCCGCACCCCAACTTTGAAAGCGGATATTTCGAAAAAAAAAAAAAACAAAAGTTCAAAATGTCCCGCCAGAAAAGTGTAGTTAGTTCATTTACAGCCAGATGGCGCTGCACGCTTTTCCGCTTTTATTCTACTTCCGCCGACGCGCCGACCACGCTGTTGACAGCGCGCCGCCATATTTGCCTTGTGCGGCCTCTTTGTTGGCATCGTTCCTAGCATCGTGTCGATACGTTGGCAGCGCGACTTCAGATCGGTGTCGTCGGTGTCACTTTGTTGGTTGTAGTGAACCCTGCAGAAGCCAGCGCACGTGACGGACGATGGGCCGGCATCTGAGATCATTCACTGCAGCATTTAAGCTGCAAGTGATTGACTATGCCGAGGAGCACGGGAAGCGGGAAGCTGGACGAAAGTACGACGTCGATGAGAAGCGCGTGCGTTACTGGATGAATCAGAAAGATGCCCTCGCCGCTACTAACAGGAGCCGAAAGGCGTTTCGCGGGAAAAAGTGCAAGTACCCGCAACTCGAAAGCGAGCTCGTCAACTACGTCGTCGACACACGAAGGGACGGCTACGCCGTATCGACTGACATGATACGCGTCAAAGCCCTCAGCATCGCTCGCCACATGGAAATACCCCCGGCACAATTCAAGGCAAGTCGGGGCTGGGCTACGCGGTTTATGAACCGTAACCAGCTTTCTATTCGGCGCCGAACGACGATTTGCCAAAAACTGCCGCGCGAGTACGAAGACCACGTCATTAAGTTTCATCGCTTCGTGAATGCTCTCAGGAGGGAGCATGAATACGACCTGTCCCAAATTGGGAATGCGGACCAGACACCTGTGTGGTTCGATGCACCGGAAAGCACCACAGTGGATTTAAAAGGTGCGAAAAGTGTGTCTGTGCGCACGACTGGTGCAGAACGCCAAAGGTGCACTGTGATGTTGTGCATCACGGCAGACGGCAGGAGGCTTCCGCCGTACGTCGTATTTAAAAGGAAGACTCTCCCAAAAGAGAAGTTCCCTCAGGGAATCGTCGTACGTGCGCAAGAGAAGGGCTGGATGTCCGAGGAACTGGTCGTTGACTGGATTAAGACCGTCTGGGCAAACAGACCTGGAGGGCTGTTACAACGGAAAGCCCTCCTTGTTTTGGACAGCTTTAGGGGCCACTTGACCGACCGCGTCAAGAACCGAGTTGCCGCAACTCGTACGGACTTGGCCGTCATTCCCGGTGGCCTGACGAGTGTGCTGCAGCCGCTCGACGTATGCGTCAACAGACCATTCAAAGTGGAATTTCGCCGATGTTACTCTGAATGGATGGCTGGAGGCGTCCACGAGAAGACCCCTACAGGACGGCTGAAGCGGGCGTCGCTCCAACAGGTGTGTGAATGGATTTTGAATGCGTGGCGTGCCATGTCAGTAGAAGTAGTTGCTAAAAGCTTCAAGGTAACGGGAATTTCGAACTCCATGAACGGCACCGAAGATGACCGTCTCTGGGAAGACGCGGACGCCGAGGCGAGCTCCTCCGAGAACGAGGACAGCGAAATGGAATCCGAATAAAAACATTTCTGGCATGTCATTTGTGACTCTTGCACTCTGCTACTGTTGCATAAACAGTACAGACCTTTGGCCTGTACTGCCTGTACTAAATCGGCCTGATTCGTGTAAGGGCCGCACCTAGCAAAATTTTCGAAAAAAAAGTGCGGCCCTTACACGAGTATATACGGTACATATGCGGAAGCCAGGAAATATAGAGGGCTTGTTTGTTTGTTTGACACAACCCCAATGAAAAGCCGCAGACCAACCCCTGCTAACTGATTTTATTACCGATGAGCCAAGATGCACGCACAGTACATAGACGTTAGAGCTGGTACCCACCTGGCTTGCCATGTCCGGGTTGGCGGCCATCACCTGAAGCATGTTCTGCATGTAGGGCGCAGTCATCATGTTCTGCATGAGGCTTGGGTCCTCGGCCAGCTGCCGCATGACACTCTGCATCCCGGGCGTGCCAAACATGCTACTTGTTCCCAGGCCACTGCCAGTGCCCCCTGTGGTGCTGCCACCATCAGCCGCGCCTGTGCTGCCACCACTTCCCGCAGAGCCACCGCCGGGTGCCCATGGGTTGGGTAGCGGGTTGCGGTTCTCCGTTCCTTGCGATGACTGCGACTGACCCTGGGACGCATTGCCCGCCTGCGAATCTGCATAATGAGAAAGGCCGGATTACGCCACACTGCTCGCATTCCAGAAAAACGAGGTTGCGGGCAATAATTTGCCCTCACATTGGTGTTCTTGCGTCTTTACATGGTGCCACATTGTACACAAGTGGAGATGAACAATTTGATAACAGGGTGTGCTGGTGGAACTAACATTTTAACAAGAAGACTTGGTTTCTTCAAGGCTGCTGCTCTTGCAGCTTCGAAGAAGAGAGCCCGCTTGACGAAATGTCAGCTCAAGTAACAACTTCGTGTTCACGAATGTTGCCTCTTCAAGCTTCCACCCTCCCCTGAACTTATGCTTTTTTTTATGCGCTTATGTGGCTGCTTCCTGTACCACACATAAATATATCACGCTGAAAAAAGGCCATGACCTATTATAGAAGGGTGGTGGAAAGAGGAGCTATGTTTAAAGCAAGAGGGTAGGCTATAAGCAGCACCACTGTGATGAGGCAATGCCTTCTTTTTACACCTTTATCCCAGTCTGATCTCTCATACAGCCAGGAATCAAACCCATGACATGTATGCAGCAGCAGAACACTATGACAAGCGAGCTTGAGTAGAACACAAGATAGCACATCATAGCACATCACACAGTGCTTAAATGTTTGCAGCCTGTCCGGCTTACAAAACAAAGAAGGGGCAAGAACTAAAGGGGGCACTGGAGCTTTTGAGTGAAGGCAGAGTGTGCCGTGTAAGAGCTGTGCAATTAGTCATGACGATCGTGCGCAAATGCCAAAAGAGCATCAGTCTAAGCTCAACTTACTCCCAAAGCTAGCTGCATCGGTCCTAGAGCTAAGCAAAAATGCCACCGATAGATCGTAGCAACTATGAGTTCCACAATCGGCCTTGCACACGCTTCGAAGGCCTAACACTCACATGGTCACACTCCTCAGCAAATGGTCACAAGAACAAATCATGGCCATCGTGACAGGACTTCAATGATACCTAAATGCAAAAGTGCTCGTCTGCATAGGCAAAGGCACCGTTTAAGAAACCCAGGGGGTCGAAATGAATCCAAGATCCCCCATTAGAGTGTGCTTCATGATCTTTTTGCAGTACAGAGATGTCACTTGGGGATTAATCGATCCCTACAGCTACATCTGATGTTCGTCATCAAACCCCTTAGAGTCACGATCTCTTTACTCCACACTACGTTTACTTTACATTACAGACACACACACACAAAAAAGATAGGTGTAGTTCTGCTGTGAACGCAGTCAAATGCATGAACAGCCACTTTGCCGCTCTTGCTATTACCAGTCAGAACACAGACTCACTGTTTTCAAGCAAGGATGCAAACGGGTTTCCGCCAAACTGTTCCTGCGCTGCGTTCATCATGGGCTCCTGCAGCTCCGTGTACATGCGTCTCAGGGCATTGTAGCCACCCGGAGCACTCTGCAAAGAACGAGAGAAGCCAAGGAAGAAGGATCAGTAACATCAATGGCTGGTCCAGTTAGTTTCATGCAATCTAAACTATACAGTGAAATCTCGTTAATACAAAAATGTCGGGAGCACAACATCACTAGGAATTCAACATACAACGCCCTAACCACCAGTTACAAATTTGTATTTCCTGGGATGCACCATCACCACCAACAAGGGAAGGGAATAAATACAGTGCCAAAGCCAATACTGTCTTAGGTGCCCTCCACAAAGCCCTTTTCTTTTTGCGGCGGCCGTGGTCAAAAAATTGTTTTGTTGTGCCAGTAGGTTCGCGTGGCCTCACTGACTTAGATATTTCGCGATTCGTTCTGTGCAAATTAACAGCTGTTTTTATGCTTCCACGCGCGTGCAAAGGGCATGCTGAGTTGAGTGCGAAATGAGCAAGAACAGGTCCTGAGCAAGAAAACAATCGCGAATTATCAGAATGGGTGGGGTATCGTACGCATGTGCACTAGAAGAATAGGATAAGACGCAGGCGATCGGATACAGACTATGTTGGCAAATGGTCTGGTCACTACAGGCCAGCGACGTCAACGACAGTACCAGCGATCAAAAGCAGGGGAGATGGCTGACCGGTCTTCGAAAGATCGGTGGCAGTGTTGACAAATGTTGAAAGATCGGTGACAGTGGTTGTAAAATAGCAGCTGCCATGGAATTCATCAGTGCATCCCAAATGAAGAGCGGATTCTTTTATCAGAATGGAAGGGGTATCGTACGCATGTGCACTAGAAGATTAGGATAAGACGCAGGCGATCGGATACAGACTATGTTGGCAAATGGTCTGGTCACTACAGGCCAGCGACGTCAATGACAGGACCAGCGATCAAAAGCAGGGGAGATGGCTGACCGGTCTTTGAAAGATCGGTGGCAGTGTTGACAAATGTTGAAAGATTGGTGACAGTGGTTGTAAAATAGCCGCTGCCATGGAATACGTCAGTGCATCCCAAATGAAGAGCGGATTCTTCAAGAGTGAATGTGGACCAGTAGGTGCTGCTACTGCCAACGTGCTGCTTTGCGAAATCGATGCGCTGACTGCCCTTATGGTGGATGCGCAATGCCCAACCTGCTGCGAACGGAAACTCTGCGTTAGAGAGGTAGCTGGAAAGCGCAAAGGGCTTTCGGCATTCCTCGAACTGTGCTGTGAAAATACCATTTGTCCTGAATCTACACTATCATTCATGCACGCGTCGAGACGTACTACTTCGGCCAGGGACCAGGGGACGAGCGCTCGTTCCGACAGCCGCAGCTGGCGTGACAGCTTTGCTGTAAACGTGAATGCAGTTCTGGCAGCAGGCACTACAAGCGCAGACCATGACCAAATTTCACAATTCTGTGCGATTCTCAGTCTTCCAAGCATTCAGTGCAAGCTGCTTTTCATCGTGCCCCAACTTGATGCGAAAAAAAATGGTTTCCTAATAAATGCCAACTTTCCAAACTTTCAAACTTGTTTTTCTCATTTTCAATTTTTTTTTTTACAATTTCACGTTTTCCAGGCAACCTTTTAGACACTTATACTTATTGTATAGTAACGAAACTAGGCACGTATATTCAACACATGCAGAATGCAAATATCTACTTGAAATCGCAATGCCTACCAGAATTAGTTGTGAAAATGTTTGATTATTGTTTCAAAGGAGATTGAAAGTCATTCAATACGATTTTTTTTCTTGGTTCCAATATTTCTGTGACATATCTGGATAGATATTTGCACTTCACAATCTACCAAGAGTCAAGATTAGAGACAAAGCTTTTACTGAAAGCTAAGTACATAAAAGAGTATCTGCAAACAATGTAACTTTTTGCTATTGTGCATGGCATAACTCAATAGCTATAGCAGCTACACAAAATATGATTGCATATTTAAAATCTCCATGACAAACTATATTATTAACAGTATTTCCAAGAGTCTATGACAGGAAATTTAAAAAATGTTCTTTTGGGGAGCGTCTTTCCTAAACAGCGACTGAGCACATTACGTATGCCACTTGCTATACAGTAAAAGCTCGTTTATCCGGACCTCTTTAACTCGGAAATTCGGTTAACGCAGACTCACGGTGCGGTCCTGGCAAAACTGTGTATATTTCAATGCGGTCAAATGTTCATTAATTTGGAGGGATTCAGCCGCGCACCGGTTATCTCGGACAACTTCGGAGAGGGCTATCGGGACTCCAGAGTCACGCAATCTCGGCGGCTTGGAGGCTCAAGCATCGCTTGCTGTAACCTTCGGCAGAACTGGAGTTTTGAAGAAACCGAAACCGAGCGAACTGCTGCAGAATATGACGATGATGATAGTAAATGAGGAGGAAGTGGCTAGGTGACGCTAGTCACTACCGGGCGGAAGTGCTTGGGCCAACGGCGCATCCAGTGTCTACTAACAGCTGCTCGCTACGCCCATGCTACGCCTACTAGTGCCTTGGTTCTTTGTGTTGCGACTTTGCGTGTTGCGGCTGTGTTTGTGCGCGTTGTCGCCGCCATCGCGCTTCATAACGACCGTCACAGGAGTTAAGCGGCCACAGCAGCGAGCAAATGATCATGAAAGAAAGGTTATGATATTGAAAGACGTGAGGAACGATGCAACGTCGCCGCACCGTGCAGGAGGCCGCCAAAGCCCTCGCTGTCCTCGAGGGGTTCTGCGTTTGTTCTCGTGACAGTGAATGTGCGCACCACCACCTGATTGGATTAAATAAGATCGTTCTGTCAGAAATTCCAACGGCGAGGCAGGCAAAAATATCGCACTTTTTTAAGAAATAAAGGTTTGTTCGTGCCGTGTACGTTTTCCTTTTGTTTTCATGGTCAGTTCGATAATTCAGAATTCGGTATAACTCGGACATTTTCTCCGGTTCCTTGAGATCCGAGTTAACGAGCTTTTGCTGTATTCACGGCATCACAAACAACGCATTGTGAAATGTGCAAGAATGTTTAGTTGAATAAAATAATAAGAGAAATTCAAGGATATTTAAAGATTTACAGAGCGTCTTCCCTTAACAGCGACTGGGCACATTACGTATGCCACCTGCTATATTCACGGCATCACAAATAGCGCGTTGTGAAATGTGCAACAATGTTAATTGAATAAAATAAAAAGAGAAATTCAAGGATTTTGAAGGATTTACAGAAATCCGGCACTTTCAAGGCCTTGAAAACTCCCTTATCAAATTCTATGGTTTTCAAGGACCCGCATGAGCACTGATAGCGCTAGTTCTGCAAAATGCCCCCGCAAGAAGCGCACACAGCTCATTTCCAAGTGAGAAATCTACCATGAGCCAGAATGAGGAAGTGGCCGTACCTCAAGGTTGCTGATAGCTCGGTCCTGGGTGCGCATCAACTCCTGCAGCATTGACGGGTTCCGCACCATCTCCATCGTCTGCCGAAGCATCTCGGGGTTGTTCAGTAGGTGGTTTATTTCGGGGTTTCTCTGCAGGCAAGGAAGGACTTTTACCAACACAGTAACCTAACGGACCTCTCTGCTCTATTACAATAACAGCTAGATAGTTTGAAGTCGAAGGAGACCATAAAATAGTTCTAATTAAACAGAGCTTGAAACAGCGGGTGGGCGCCAGAATGAACGTACAACACACCTCATTGCGCAAGCGGAATCTCGTAAGCAGAGTCCGGACTTGCAATAGCAAATTATGCGCAACGAAACGTTTGTGGCAGGTGATTTCGTAAACTAGGTTCATGGAGCTCTAACAGAAAACAAAATTACCAATCAGTCAACGATAAGCAAGTAACAAGCACACAGACATGCATTCATAATTTACTCATCAGACATAATGAAATCAGAATTAAGTAATCAGTAACATGCATTTGCTGGCATTTCTTCATTCGCGACTCCATGACCATCGTTCGCAGCTTGCCTGAATTGCGTTCAAATTCTAATCTGCAGAGAAATGCCACTGTTTTGTAGTTTTGCATCACCAGTGAATGCAGTTGGGTTTGGTTTTGGAATATATTGTGATCACTCTGGGCCGGCTTCAGCGAAAAGTGGTGAAAACCAGAGGCTCCTAGTCCGAATTAACCAATGCGTTTGAATTATCAAGATGGTTTTGGGACGTTAAACCCCACATATCAATGAAGTATCGGGAGTTTTTACTGGAGGAAATACAGAGGACTGCACCGAGACTAGGGTGTCAGTTCGATTAAAAACAACTTCATATTGAGCTTTTACTGTAGTTATTGGATTAACACAAAAAGAAAAATGCTTTCTTCATTATAATTTTATTGAGCTAATATACAGTGAATGTGAAAGTAAAATAAACTCATGACATCAGACTTATAATCAAGCTACAACACAATACAGTAGACTCTCATTAAACGGAACCTGAAGGGATTGGGAAAATGTGTTTCATTTAACAGGAGTTCCGTTAACTGAGAAGTGAAGTGAGTTGCAGCATTCAAGTATGAAACCAATCATATCAGAGTAAGATGTTACATTTAAGCAGCCATGCCGCCTAACAAATTTGTGTTTACTGAGAGTCTACTGTATTGAAATATATCTTAATCTTCATTAGCTTTCTAATAATGATAATATTATTGTGAAATTATTATGTATTTGTATTATGTATGAAATTATTATGTATTATTATGTATTATGCATTTCAGCAGGAATGCACTAAAAAATTTGCACCACATTCAAATCCAACCATAATCATATCACTGGAGTTTTACTATGACTAAAATGTATATGTAGGATGTTGTGTGAATACCCCACGGCTCACCTCCATGAGTTGCTGCATCTGAGGGTTGCCGACTATAAGCTGCCTCATGTAGTCCGGATTCGACATGAGCGACTGGACAAATGGATTTTCCATCAGCTGCCGCAGGAGGTCGGGGTTGCTTACAAGCTGCAAACAGTAAAAGCACGCAAGCCACACTTGGTGAAAACACATTCGCATGAGCAAGCGGACTGTTTTCCAGTCATCAGCGAATTTCAGTAGAACCTGATTGTTACGTTCCCGCTTACCGTATTTACTCGCGTAATGATTGCACTCCCGTAATGATCGCACCCCTAAATTTTGTCGTCTAAATTTGATTCCCCCCCCCCCCCCGCATAATGATCGCACCCCGAACTTGCCGCATCGATATGCCATGTGCCAAGTCTAGCCGATGATCATCGCCTTTATTTTCTGTCAAATGAAACTCGCCAACTGCACGCACCAAACATATTCTTAATTTTTGCCCACCGTTGGTGGAAACGTGCCATTTAGGATTGCAGTAAGGCCAAATGCCGCAGTTTTCACTGAATGCCCGCCATGTGTTTTTATGTCTGTGGCAGCTGAACGCGCCTATCATTGTTTCTGTAATCTGAAAGCAGGCATAACTACACTAATGCTGTAATTTTACTGATTTAAATGAAAGCATTCCTTATTTAGATGGAAGAAACTGTTTTGACGCGCGTGACATACTCACAACTTCCATATCTGACGAAAAGAAAAAAAAATGCGGTCGCTTCGCTCTGTCAGCCGCCATGTTTGTTTTGACATCCCGCACTGTTACAGCGGCGGCCGCCTGTTGGTCTACTTTTGTTAGTCTCGCAGCAATGTTTTTTCCTGAGACTTTTTTTTGTGTGTGTGTGCTTTGTGATCGTCTGTAGAAGCGCCATTTCACCATGGGGCGGTATGCGAGCTTTAGTGCCACGTTCAAGCTAAAGGCGCTTGACTACGCGCTAGAGCACGGCAACCGCGCTGCCGGCAGACATTTTGGCGTCGACGAAATCCGGATCCGATAGTGAAAAAAACAGTGCAACAAGCTCATGGCTACTAACAGCACGCGACGGGCTTTCCGCGGACCCAAATCTGGCAAGTTCCCTGACATTGAAAAGGCAGTTTTCGAATACGTGAAGGAAATGCGCAACGACGGTTGTGCAGTGTCGTTAGACATAATACGGACGCAGGCGCGCACAGTTTCCCAGAGGCTGGCCACAAAAGACTTCCGCGCCAGTTCCGGCTGGACAGAACTGGCGCGGAAGTCTTCATGCGGCGGAATGGTCTGTCGCTGAGGCGGTGGACGTTGTTGTGCCAGCGACTTCCATCCGCATACGAAGACAAGGTGATCGATTTCCACAGTTTCCACAGGTTCGTCACGAGGTTATGCCAGAAGTATGGCTTCCTGTTGTCGCAGATAGGCAACGCCGACCAAACGCCGTTGACGTTCGACATGCCACGAAGCACTACTGTGAACAAGAAAGGTGCTCGAAGCGTCATCGTGAAATTGTGTGGTGTGGAGAAGCAGCGATGCACCGTGATGCTCGCAGTGATGGCAGACGGGCGGAAGCTGCCGCTTTATGTTATTCTGAAACGGAAAACAATTCCGTAGGAAAACTTTCCCCATGGCATCCACATCCGCGCTCAAGTGAAAGGGTGGATGACAGCAGACGTCATGGTCAAGTGGATCAAGACGGTTTGGGGGCGAAGAGCAGGAGCACTTCTGCTTCCTTCACTTCTTGTGCTGGACAGCGCTCGAGGCCATCTCGTTGACATTGTCCGTACCGAGCTGAAGGAGCGGCGCACGGAAATCACAGTGATCCCTGGGGGTCTAACTTCGCTGCTACAGCCTCTGGACGTGTCACTGAACAAACCGTTCAAGGCCAACGTCGAAGGCTGTACGCAGAGTGGATGGCGGCGAACGACCACGATTTCTCGCCAAGTGGAAAAATCAGGAGATCGTGCGTGGAAGTCCTCTGCTCATGGATTCTCGAAGCGTGGAGTACCATTTCCGACAAGGTGGTCGTCAAAAGCGTCAAAAAGAATGGCATTTCCAACGCGCTCGACGCAACGGAAGATGACCGTCTGTGGAACAGTGAAGACACTGCCGGTTCCGACAGGGAATCGTGAGGCGACGACATTGACGCCAGTGACGCTTCGGAGTCTGTATGAACGTTAGGGGGTCAGAGAGGTAAAAAATAAAAGGGCAGTATGCCATGCATGTAGCTCCTGCGTAACGCGTGCATTTTATTACAAAGGTAAGCCTTAATTCACTTAAATTTTTGGTTATGTTCATGATAGCTATCGTAAGAATTCTGATTAGCGACTTTTTTGCGTTTTCAGTGCTCAGAATATTTTTCACGGAAAATTTACCCTGCGTAATGATTGCATCCTGAAGTTGGAGTCAATTTTTTTGAAAAAAAAAAAAAAAGTGATGATTATGCGAGTACATACGGTAATACGATTTTCCAGCTCCAACGCTCAAAATCGCAAAAACTAGAAATGCCCCCAGAGAGCTATGCGTTAATGCTGTTACGATGACGTGTGTTTATTCAAGAATCAGTAGCGAAGAGTAGCTGCGCCGTCACCGAGCTGCTTCAAGAGAGATCCCTTCGTTCTTTCTTCGTTCACACGTTGACACTTCAGTGTAACAACTACCCCTTTCCGAGACGAAACCCTCTGGGCGAATATCACGTGTACCAAGAGTCACGAGTATGAAAGCGCCTTAGGCAGGCAAAGCGAACAATTGCAACAAATGCATTTTTTTTTTATAATTGCATCTCCCCTAGGATTTCAGGCCACAACATAAAAATGTCAAGAACTAAGTTTTTTAATTGTAAGACGGGACTGATTTTTTAATATGAGTTTCTTGGATGGAAACGATTCAGCATTTTCATTTCAGAATTAATTTTTTATTTTGCCAAAGTATTCCTAACGAACGATCAGAGTATTGCTGATAGTAGGCTATCATGAACGTTCTCATAATACCACTGGCCATCAATGGCATCCACAGCTCTATCGGTACATGGTACTAGGTTAATGTCACCGATGGTACTAACAATTCCACTATGAGTAATACTTTCGATAGTAGCACTACCAATAGTTTCCTCACACTATCAATCGTTTTAAAAAAAGAATTGCCTGTGCTATCAATAATCTATCTACCGATAGTTTTGCATCACTACCCAATACTCAACAGTGCCTAGTCAATAAAACATTGTTTCTGCATACCATTTTACAGTACCTACTAATGGTTAAATTTAGTAGTTGCACTGAATTGCTCATGCATTCTACATACATCCTCGTATTGAATACACCACAGAGGACTGTTGTACAAACACTGCAACAGCATTTGCTTGCATAAATGAGAAGTAAAACAGCATGCATTTGTTTCATTGCGGTACAGTGCATTTTCTGCCCCATTTCTTGATGCTTTTCATGACAATGCTGGGAGAAACTAGGTCACATGACACGGCAATACCGGAAGATTTAAGCATCTGCACACAATTGACAAGGCCTTCTTCAATGGCAAAAAACTTGCATTAGCAAGTGTGCACTGTTCTGCTTTCTCGTGTACAGATCGTGCCGATCGACACATGTTGAAGTTCATCACTTTGCAGTGCTTTTTGGTGGCATGGCTCCCATTTTCTTTGTCGAAATTCACAACAGCAAGCCTCAATTTCACCATATATATAATTACTGTAGCCCATCGTAAGGGAACCATAAAAACACATCAGCCGGATGGCAAAACCTAAACTTCCGAAATCGACCCAGCGTGCTTGCAACGCAGGCAACGAGGTGAAAAATTGGCGCGGCAGGCCCTCGCACGCCTCCGATGCAGAAAGTTGTCCATGCCGTGACGCGAGCCTGCATTTTCGCGGTGGTAGAGAGGATAGAAAAATGGGGAGGTAGGGAGAGGCAAACGTTTGAGCAGTTATGGCAACCCGTCAACAGGTTTGAGTGTTCGGGTATGGTATTCTAGGGACCTTAGTTCGGGGAAAGTCCTTGGAAGAAAAGACTTTGCAGAAGCCCGTTTGACTGCGCTTGTCTGCTCGGGGAGGCACGCGCCCATCCGAAGCATCGAAAGGTTCAAAGTTTCTTCGTACGCGCGCCGGCAAGCTGGCTCAGGCTGGTCTTTAGCAATTTTGTTCTTTAGCAAAGCTGGCAAAATATTATGGGTGCGCAAATTATGCGAGTAAACATGATACTTAGTGCTACTCTACGGCATGATTACAATGAACTAGAAAAGTAGGGGCGAGTGCTCTTTCGCAGCATCGCAACTGTCGCAGCAGGAAAAGCCGACGTGCTCGCACGATTTGAATAAAAAACGGTTCTGCTGTGGCGGTCACTTTTCGGGGGATTCGGGACAGCATTCGTACAAACGGGAAATTATGTCCAAATTTGGGGGTCTCCCAGACAATTTGGGAGAGCTGGCAGGTATATCTATAAAAGAAATACAGAAAAAAGACTTGGCATCTCATAATTTTAAGACTATCAGTACCTTACTTATATACGACACTTACACAATTCGTGCCACCTTCAAGCAAAGGCAGGGAGGAATTGATAATGTGAGCACAGTTTGAAACAAACATGAGCAGTTAAATAGAGAAAGCCATAGCGATCCCGGTCCTCACCTCTCTCTGCATGCGCTGCTGCATCTCCACAAAGGTACCGGAGCCCAGGTTGAGCCCCGACAGGCCCGGGAGACCCCCCAATCCACCAGCACCAAACGGGTTTGGAGGCACACCAGATGGCTGGGTACCCTGCAGCACAGACCACACATGTGAAGGTCGACTACTGCTGCACACAACATACACATCCTGAACACAAAAGTACGGCCCTTGAGAATTTACTGGACCTGTCTGTTTTAATAGTGAAGCTGTTTTAGTCTACCTTGTACCATCGTCATCGTCGTCAACACTGTCATCATAGTAGTAGTAGCAGTAGTAATAGTAGTAGCAGTAGTAGTAGTAGTAGTAGTAGTAGTAGTAGTAGTAGTAGTAGGTGTCACACAGGTCATGTGACCTGAGGGGGGTGTAGTGGTTGAGGTTATAAAACTGATTGATGATGATAATAATGGTGCTGCTAAAAGTGTTACCGCGCAGACACGATAGTAACATGCGTTTGGGCAAGTGAAATGGCTGACTGCCATCTTAAACCGCTGCTGTAGAATTCCGTTGTTGCTGTGAATGAGCATAACCTTGTGCAGTATCTGCATCTCTGAACTAGAGGATTTGATTGATATGTAGGGTTTAACGTCCCAAAACCACTTCATGATTATGAGAGACGCTCTGAACTAGAGGAATAAGAAGAAATCCTTTGAGAAACTTTGCCAAAACATAAGAGTAAAGCATGATGCCTGACGAAGGATATTGAAACAGTTTTTGTGGCATGAAACTGGCTGAAATATTCGCAGACAAACTCATGGGAAACACTCGTTTCATCCATCACCAATAAACTACCTAGTATAGCAGGAAAGACAGAATGTAAAATATTAAACACTTCATTTTTCAAATGCACACTCAATGTTGTCTTCCTTCTAATGCATTCAATGTTTACTCATGGTACATGTTTCTATCAAACCACTCTTATGAGGGCAGCTGTGGCAGTGACACTTACCGAGCTGGGCTCGTCCGGTCTTCTCCCATCATCTCCCTGAAAGAGGAACAACGATCCCTTTTCAATGCTCAAACACATATAAGAAAGCAAAGAAAATGAAAGAATACAGTCAAAACAATGTGAACCAATCCTGCGGTACTGCGATGACAAAATAAAAGAGGCGAGACAAAAGATAACCACACTGCACGAACCGACTTCGATATCGGAAAGGTAGCCAAATGCTTCTCCCTTGGAGGAAAAAAAAGTTTTAAACTACAAAACGTGAGACATCACGATTTGAATGAGACGTGGCATCACCTCACATTGTATCTTTGAATATTAGCATGGCACATCCCATTTCCACCCCAATATCGCAAGATTTGAATGAGTCTCCACAAAGCAAAGTCTACAGGTCTTCATCGTGACAGCACTGCATGTTCAAGGGCCTCTTAATGGACGGGTATTTCGTAAATAAGCAAGCCTGGTGCCTAGAACACTCGGCAGTGCATGGGCCTACAAATTAAAACTCCCTGCATAGTGTAAAAACAGGCCAAAGTCAAAATAAAATGCTGTGCCTTCTCGTTTTTGCAGGAGTCGCACTTCAAGGCAGAGTGAAGACTAGCACGCATGTGTATGTACGGTACTCATGGATTGAAACAGGACAATTTAGGGCTAAGTAACACACACACTTTCATTTCCACTGTCTTCAGTTGGAGCCATATTGGTGTAATTTCAACACGAACACGTAGATCAGAGCCAGCATGATGTTTAAAGACCAGATTCGCCACAACATGATGTGGTTATCTCCAGCAGTTGCATGTACCCGTAATTTAACTAAAAAAGGATGTAGAAACTTAACTGCCGAATACTGTACAGTTGTAAACAAGCAAAATAAAAAGTAGAAGTTAACTAAAACTCATCAGTCATTTTTGTTACAACGATCATGCTTAAGATCAGCACGATTTCGTTATGCAAGGTTAATGCAAAGCCTGATTGATTGATGGATATATGGGGTTTAACGTCCCAAAACCACCATTTGATTATGAGACGCCATAGTGGAGGGCTCCGGAAATTTCGACCACCTGGGCACATGGGCCTACAGCATTTTCACCTCCATCGAAAATGCAGCCGCCGCAGCCGGGATTCGATCCCGCGACCTGCGGGTCAGCAGCCGAGTGCCTCAGCCGCTAGACCACCGCGGTGGGGATAATGCAAAGCCTGTAAACAATCTCTGGCGACAATGCCATCGGTGGTCTGAGATCATTTTCCCAAACTGTCGCTTGCAGAATCTACAGGGCTGAACAACTCCCTGTTCACATTCTGTTTGCCCCATGAATGCATGTCAGAAATCCAAGTCAGAATTTCCACAGTTGTGTGGCATCCTACACACCAAAACACGAAACAAGGACACCATATCGTGCGGTCTTCCATAGGCTTTCTAGGTCTTCATTTAATATTAAAATGCAACACACATTTTCTGTCAAACATTTCTGTCATTAACTAGAGATAATAGTTACGGCACAATGTGCAGCTGAATCTTTCAATGTTGAGAGTATAAAAATAATGGTGTGTTCACATGAGAGTGAAAGAGCACTGATATGCTATGCTTACAGTGGTGGTGACGAGTAATGCCGTTGTTTGTGGAATGATTGCAATCAGGCACTTGTGCATATAGATTTGCATCGCATTCTCGCAGAAATATCGCAATGGCCAAGTTCTCCTGACTGACACAAAGCGACTCCCGAACTGCAGTTCGCAAGCATACGGAAATCACCATCTATGCCGCTGTGTCGTGACATGAAAAAACATGGCTTCATTCTGAATAATATTGTTTGGCTTGTGTTTCGGCACCATAAGAACAGAGAGGACCGAGCCATGACATAGGCGAAGGTGTGCACCACGTCCTGTGCAAACATAAGCCGAAGCCACAGTTCTCTCCAGTCAATAAAAGTGGAAGCGATTGAAGAGCCGGAAACATGCCACTGACGCCACAGTTCAAGCACCACTTTTAGGCAAACAAGGCCCGAGAAGCCCAAGAGGGGACTGCGCAGCAATGAACTGTCTTTGCAAAGTTTTACTACAGAAAGTAGCAGAAATGGTTAACATGCCGATTGAAAACGAAATGTACAATCGCTCTTGCATAAACCACCCACTATTCTGCTTTGCCACTTTGAGAGGTGGGCCACCGGCAATGCTTCCACTTCTCAGTGCTTCCGAGTAGGGACTTCCCACATGGAGCATTTCCACCACGTAGGGGCACCACCCTCTGACAGTCCGAGGAGGCATTTCTAACTGACCTCAAAGCTATGACAGTGATGGAGTAATCAACATAATGAAGTGCAAACAGCGAGATATTGTACATGGGGACACAAAATAAGGGACACAGACACAGCACTTGTCTGTCTCTTCTTTTGTGTCCCCGTGTAGAATATCGCACTGTTCGTACTTTGTTATGCAAAACGAACTGGACCAAAGCTTCACTGTACTGAGTAATGAACGATAACAATATTTTAATTTTCATTTGATCTCACCAGCCACTGCAAAACAAGCTTGCAGGCACTACCCATAGAAGGAAAATAAAGCGTCTGACGAACAACACTCACCCTTGCAGATGCCGGAGACCTAATCACGAGATGAACAGTCAGGCCATCCTTTATGTCTGCACAGAGATTACACACAGCAGTCACACGATGGTAACAGATGAGCTGCGGGACAATGACTTGAAAAAATGTTTCAGGTGATGCCAGAGAATGGTCAACAAAACTGTCCATGTTGTAGCGGGCCTGCACCCTGACTAAATACTGTTACTATAGGCCTTCTGAACAGAGAGAAGGATCACCGCCTTTCTGAGCTCTTGCAAGGGAGTACAAAAGCCGACGTTGCAGCCATGGCAGTGCATTTTTGAGGGGATCATGCACATTAACAACAGCCTAAAGGGGCTTTATGAAGGTGCCCAGGGAGCCTTCATTGGCCAGGTGCATACTAGTGTTCCCGCCTCTCTACCGTACTCTCTCTCTCTGAACTGGGCAGTAAACCAGGAGGCGCGCCCACCAGTACCGGCAGTTGGGTTGTGCACGTGCCTGAGTGATTTTGGTGAAAGGAGGATAGCCCAGTAGATGACAGGAAACAGCAGGGGCCAGTGAATATTTCAAGCTGCATGGATGTTCTATTCTTTTTTAGTATGTGCTAAAAATAACAAGCTTCACACTTTATTAATCACTGTTTTTCCTTCTACTACAGTTTCCTTCTCTCTCTCTCTCTCTTTTTTTTTTTTTGTCGTAATTGGCTTGAGGCAGTTAACAGGGAATCTACTGGGCAGATCTGGAGCGTTGGCAGGCCTGCATACTCTGGTATTCAAGGAAATGCTGCACAATATCACTCACTGTGCGTGGAGATGGTTTCATTGTCCTTCAGAATTTTCCCAGCAAATATGAGGCAAAGTTGCTCCAGGGGAGCACTGAATTCCTTGGCCACCTGCTCCTTCAGCTGCAGGATAGAAGAAAAAGAATGGTAGCCAATGAATGAACGGAGAGTAAATGAGGAAAGCGGCACACCGCTATTCTCTGTCGACATTACCTATCACGTCATCTAGCCAACACTGGGCTGCACAAGATAGCATTTGATTGTAATTAGCTTGTGCTCGCCGACATCCTCAATAATCTAGGCAACCTTAGCCACCATTATCACATCCTAATTAAGTACTATCAGCATTAAACTAGTACGAAAATCCCCATGAAAGTACTCCAAGTCATTCCAGTTTCAGGTTCACTGCATTTGTAACGGTGCCTCAATCCAGGCTCTAACTGCCACACTTGGCCCTACTGCAAAACTGACTACACAACCACTGCATGTCGCACTTGCTCAAGACTGCACAAAATAAGCATTCTGATCACCATTTCCAACATGCTCGTGTTTCAATTTGCACTGAAAGCTTGTGTGTAGGCTGCCGTCATGAACAGTTGTCAACTTCCTTGATTGATCAATGCACTTTATCATGAACAGCGCACAGGGAAAAAAAAAACTAAAGGCTGGCCGGCCATTGGCAGCTGGCATTTTCATGTTTTCTTTAACGATGTGTAGATTGCACATTGACTGTTTCACGAAATTTCCTTAGAGTCAGGCATTTATGCTTTACTTATTTCCTGTGATCCACACTATTATATTCACCAAAATACCTCTATAGAATGCTGGAGCTTATGCAGAATGACATTGAATAGATTAAGGAAAATGCAGGTTGTGCAAAAAATCACCAGATGCTTGGGCATGGACGACATTCATCTTTAGCAAAACATGAAACGTCACTATTTGAAAAAATAATAAATGAAACTTTCCTACATACTGCATGCAGTTTTGAATGTGGCACACAAGAAAGCAAACACGGCTGAGATATAACCTTATAAAAACAAATTTTCTTTGCGGGAGGTGGAAATACACATCTTACACATCTCTGCAACGCTCTCACAAACTTGAAAAACTAAAGAAGCTGGAGTAAACAAGCTGGTGGGGAGGTAACGTGAGAAGCAACACATCGGCGGCACTGTCACAGGTCGCATAATAGCCTACAACGCAATGGGTGCTCCTGATAAAAGCTACTTGACACACACACCCCGTGAGGATAACAGTTGCAAGTGCTACCGTAAGACGGATGCGAATAAAATGCAGCAGACTACACACACATTGCGTAAAACCAGAGCAAAATGATTGGTCACTCACTACAACGAAACTATTGACAATGGCAAACGGCAGCGCGGAGTGTGTATGCGTTGGGTGACGTGTATTACGATCCGCAGGAGTTGCCTTCAGCGGAATAAAAAAAAAGTGAAAAAAAAAGCTCAAACGGATGCACGATTTTTTTTGCCATTTCAATGGACAATTATGAAAAATAATGATCAGTTTACGCGGCTTCACAGACAGCGTAAAAAACAAACAAGTTATGACTCGGTTGATCGAGTTAGGAATTGAGCGTTCAGTGTCGTTGCCGGCTCCGCTAACAAGAGAGCTCCGCCCGGCGGAAAGGCGGAAATTTAGAACACTTTCGTCGGCATCCCGCAAGAAAGTAGCGAAAAGTGATATCACTTCGCAATCGCCACAAACTTTTTTCCTCTTCCTTCAGACGTAAGCAGTGTGTCCTCCAAACTCTCTCGCCCGTTCAGCCGCACACTGTCCTTCGGCGAGAATTCCAGAGACGGCCGTAACAGGAAACTGACGATTACAATCAAATCCCTAGCTGCGCTATCGAGTTATTGAGCCCCATAGACAAAGGCTCGTAGCCAGCACCGACATATCATAGCGCTGACGACGCTTCTAAGTCCAACAACTGTCAGAATCTGAGCGTTTTCCGCTAAGAGCGCTGGGGGCGGCGGGGGGGAAGGGCCGAAATCGCTCCGATTCTGATCGCGCAGCTTTCCAGGAACTCTTCACATCGCGCCCCCCAAAAACGCACTCCGAACTCAAACTAGACAACACAAACGATCGCAGCTTCGGCGGACAAGTATTACGGTGCTGTCCAGCCGATTTTGACGTTCTAAACACGTCTTTTCCTGGCGGCTCTGTCCGAAAACCTAGGCCTATCGGTACACAATCCGCTACGTGACGTAGACTTGGCTGTTGGGCGTTTAAGTAGCACTCGTAAGAGTTCGAACGCTGTGACGACAGCGAGATTGGCGTCCAACTTACCTCTTTGACCGAAGCCGACTCAGAAACCTTCACTACTTTCTTCTCTTTCGCTGTTTTCACCACCAAGCTTATCTGCTTCGGCGACTCTTCGTCAGCCATGATGACACTCGTGCCTCCAATGTGTTCAGCTTCCGGTTTCAGGTCGTTAGCGGACAGCGGCGCTGCGAAACAAATCTTGGCTTCTGTAAATTAAGACGTCACGTTATGCTTATGCATGTAAAAAGTAACTATGTTAAAGCACGCACTCGTTTTTGTTATCTTGCAGACGGCACATACTAGCTCATAGTGCCCTTGATATGGATTTGTGATTATGTGAGAACACGAGACGGCGCTGGCATCGTGACCAACAATTCCGTGCGTGTGCGTTCTATGGTGTGTGTGAGTGCAAAGTTGCGACCCACTTGTTACGTTAGTTTTGTACCGCGCTGTCACTTACTGAAGTGATGCGTGATTACCTTGACTTGCTGGACGGCCTATCACGAGATACGTAAGCGCACGTTAACGTTTCTGGAGGCGCGCACGCGCCGCAATTTCTTTGTCTCCGCACGCCGGCCACGATTCCGCGCTCGCGCGAACTTTCTCGAGTTTTCCATCTGTGTCGTGCAGCTGCACGCTTTCGACAGCCAGGACACTGTTTGTCGCTGGCAGCGTCACGGTTGGTTCAATATTTTGTGTTCGATGAGAGACACGAACTACGTCGTCGATGAAGCGACCGAGGAGTCCATGTTTTGCCGGCCAGCGGCGGCGGCGCAAGTTACTGCGTCGTCTGCACGACTCGGAGGCAGCGTCAGCAGCGCCGCTTTTGCGCCGTAAGCGCTCGCTCGACTGCGGTCTCGATCGAACGCTGGGTTCGCCGCCGCCAGTGAAGAGACCGCGGCTCGACGACAGCCATGCCTTCCTCTGGGAAATCCAGGAGACACCGAAAGAACCGACCTTCGGTAAGGTAGGCTTCACGTCATTACACGCCTTATCCCGGATAAAAGCGCCCGTTGTTTGTCAATACGAGCAGTGGACGAAGAGGAAGTTACGTTTGCTGTGGACGCTCCCACCGCTGTCACCAATCCGACTGCGCGGAGCTTGTCGCGGCAGTTTAAGATCTTGGCGACCATCGTGCCGGAATGGTCGCTTCTGTAGCGTTGCGGAACAATAAATCGAAGCGAAAAGTCATATAACCCGAGCAGCAGGCTGCGGCAAATAGCGGTCGGTTCTCGAAGGAGGTGCGATGCGGACAAAAGCCGCGGATGCGCCCGCGTGGGATGTATTATGCGTCGAAAGCGACGGAGACGGGTCGATATGTAAGCGGCCGAAGAGAAAGCGGTGACTAAGCTCGTTTGTGAACGAGTGGTTTGTGTTCGGTGCCGTCAACATGTGACATTCAGTTGCCTTGGGAGAGAACCAGTGAGCTGTTGTTTACAGGCGTTGTTAAGAGTGTGGCTTATGAAAAAAGGAAATTAATTTGCAGCGCCGGCATGATGCTGCCCGTTACGTAACCGTTCCTCCCACTTTTTTTTTTTTTTAGGAACCCCGGCTCTTCACGTTTAGCCCGTGCGTGTCATCGATCGATCAGACTTGAATCGCGATCTAGAACCGTAACTTTAATTACTCCCTCTGCTTTCCGACCTTGCTGACAAACAAGGCCCAGTAAACATTTTTTTTTCTATTTGCTTACCCTGCAAACTGCCTCTATTTTTGTTTTTTATTTAATTTTTTTGGAGAGCCTTGGCGCTGGCCCGTGTTTCTATACTGTGTACTTGCCAAAAATTCGCCCTTCGTTGAATCTGTCCTGCTCGCTACTGTTCGCGAGTTTTGTTGCCAGTGCCCCGGGGCGTCTGACAGTGTTCCTTCCTATGTGGATCCGATGAAGTACGCTGAAGGGCCGAGGTGTACACCTTGCCGCGATTAGGAGAAAGGGGGTGGGGGAGATGTCATAATAAACACAACACGTCGCGTGAAATAGGTAAAGAATGGTATAACTAAAGTGACACCAATTCCATCTGAACATCTCGTGAATAAGTGGTGCGGTCTTCCTCCGCATTAGGCCTCTTTCTAGCCTTGTTTATATTTTAGATGGGCCAGGCTAGAAAAGTAAGCTCGTCGCGTTTATGTCTCGTAGAAAATTGCTACGAAAGCTTTCACAGCCATCTAGTGGAGTAGAGGGAACAAGACAGCTCTGCCGCAATGCGAATATGTGGTGCAGTGAAGCATATTAACAATCGGAAGTGGCAGCTGTCATGGAACATATAGTGCTTCTAAAAAAACAAAAGACGCCTTTTTCTTTTTTGGCGAGGACTGGTATTGCGGACCCATAATTAGTTCTAGCTGCAGCTGTGTAAGCGCCAATAATTAACACGTGTGAGAATTTTTGTTTGCTTTTGCTTCTTAGTTTCCGAAAGCAAAAAAAAAGTACGCGAACCTCCAAAAATTTTTTGAGAAAAAATGCAAGGATGATGTGGGGGACCCACATTCCTGTCAATGTGTCAAAGAAAATGGACCAAAAATTATGTTTGAAGGTACGATTTACCTAAGTGTGGGTCAATTTTCTGAAAGATAAACTTTTTATCAGGTGGTGGTGAAATCCCGAAATGGATTTTCCTTTTCGTCGGGATTTTACGTCCCGAAACTGGAATACAGTTATGAGGGACGCTATTGTGGAGGGTTCCGGAAATTCCGGCCGCCTGGTGTTCTTTAACGCGTCCATAATTCTGTGTACCACTCTGCCCTCTAGCGCATACGCCTCCATTGAAAGTGCGGCCGGGATTTGATTCCGCGACCTTGGTGGTTAGCTGTCGAGCACCATAACATAACACTAGACCACCCCGACGGGCTGTCTTCAGTGAGGTTTCCTTACTATTGAAAACAATTCGATTAGATTCTTTGAAATAAAGTATTTGCATACGCCTATGAAACAAGATCTTGGCACATCATTATTATTTTTTTTTTCACTTTGGCCTTCTATCAGCCCCAGTATTTTCTGCCAGATATTCCGTCTTTTCCTCCCCTTCCACAGTCCGCCTCAATGGAACAGTGGCTATTGGGCTCGGCAGCTGACCCAGACGTCGCGGGTTCGATTCCCGCCGCGGCGGTCGCATTTCGTTGGAGGCGCAAGGGTAGAGGCTCATATACTGTGCGATGTCGGTGTACGTTAAAGGGGCCCTGCGACACTTGTGGGACAGTCTTATTTAGCACCGGAACGCGTGTAGCGATGATTACTGAGATGAATGCAACAAGAATGGTGGAAATTTGTGCACGGAAAGGGAAGTTATAGAGTCCTCAAAGTTAAAAAATCGAGCAGACCACGATTAGAAGCGTTTCTATCGCATTTCACTCGCCTGCTGACCTCAAAGACCGCTTCCAATCACAGCATGCGTCTCATAAAGACATTCTGCAAATGTCGCCTCATTGTGGCCTTCACACAATACCTCGCCACCGCTCTTTTTGACGGCGTCGTTAGCATGCCTACTACGAGCCAGGTGTGTCGGGCAGCAGACGCTCCTATGGTCACACCTGTGTAAGATACACACATATCCTTTGTGCAGGGTCACTTTCTCGGTTTGCATACAAGACACGTTCTACAACAACGCCGGCGCTCACCCCCTGTCGCATTTTTGGCTCGCTAAATACGCGGCATGCATTTCCACTTTCCGATGCTCGCGTATTGTAGCCTCGCCCGCAGGCTAAGTGTTGTGTTCGTTGTTCTAAAAATACATCGTTTAGAAATAGGAATGCTTTCTTTCTGAGAAACTATTAAAAAAAAGGTTTTTGCTCTTTTAGCTTTCACTCGTATGGCCTAGCTACCACGATAAGAATATTGCGCACTACTTCTCGCGTCAAGCAAATCAAAAGCGAGCGGTGTTTGTCGTCACGTCACATGACTTGATGTCACTTGCCATAAGAAAAATAGCCGATGTGTGTCGCCGTAGTCTGAAATCAAGGTAGTTTGTCCCGTGAATTAAAGTTATAACAGCATCGATTTGGGATTTGCCATGTGCGCAACGATATCGGCGCAGGGCCCGATGAAGAACCGATGGAAAATACATGCTCAAATAGTGTCGCAGGGCCCTTTTAAATGGTGGTCGAAATTTCTGGAACCCTCCGCTACGGCGTGTTTCGTAATCATATGGTGGTTTCGGGACGTAAAACCACAGATATGATGATCTCCCTTTCACCAAATGTATATAATGCCGCACACCCTTCTTGCATCTAATTTTTTTTTTTTACCGGCCTATTGCACGTGTCGATACTACCTTGTACTGTGCTGGAATGTCTGAGAGTGTTCCAGATTATTTTAGGTTCATTGGATAGGCTTTGGCAAACAGCTTAGTTTATTCTCGGATAAACGCAGCCACTGCAGCGATAACACTGGAATGTTCGATGCCAGATATATAGTGCCGACGCACGTTGCCGCCGATCAACTTATCGGTGACCAAAGCTCTGTTCGTAGATTTCAGTGCACAGCGTGCATTGCTTGTTGTAGTCTGAGTTTCCGTTTCCCGGCCACAAGTTCGGCCAAATAAAGAGTTCCATCTTATATACGTAAGCTGTGGCTCGCACTCATTGTGGGGAATCAGCCAAGAATTGAGTGGCTTGAAAAAATGTATATTTTGAAGTTTTAGAATAAGGGGGACTATATAATAGAAAGATTACAGGTTACATAGAAAACTATATTCCTTGACCTAATGTATGTACCTAAAAAAACAAAAACAAAGTTCTGTCTCTCTTTTCTTTTTTGTAAAACTAATAAAATAAAGCAGTGCCTACATTTTTTATTTGTATATAAAGGAGGATGACTAGAATAACAGGACAAGAACATGAAGATAAGAATACTGATTAGTTATCAACTGATAGGTTTCGTTAATGCAATCCCTAATAGCCATGCATATTTTCAAATTCACAAAAAGTAACCTCAACCTTCATTTCCTTTCACTATCGTAATCTGTCTGATCTACGCAAGGTTCATGATAATCAAGTGGATTAACCAATCAAATGGATTGGTTAAGAATTGGGCGGCTAGAAGCACTTTAGTCAGTAGCACTTGAACCACCACTCTGTACTTTTAATCTGTGTGCGCAGTGCCTTTCCGCGCATGGATGCTTATCGTTTCATTCCTGAAGCTTGTATTCTTTTTATGCCTAGTTGTGCTCGCTGTGGTAGTTGACTGTGCTGTTGTGTTCACTAAGCTTATACGTTTGATGCACGACTGTGTTCAGTTAAAGGACCCCTGAACCATTCCGAGACCCTATAAAGAGCCCGCCAGAGCATAAGTAGAAAATTTTCATTTACAAATTATGCAGTCAGACTTTGCAAAGTACACTTGCTAAAGCCTTAACTGCATCGTCATTCTTTCGCTGTTTTACGAACTTGCTTATCTTGTGCAGTCAATCAATGCACAAAAATGCAGGTTCGTTGTATCAGTGATAGTTTCAAAACGAGCGAATACCATCACGAGTCACAAACTCGCCCAATCAACCATATTGATCCTTTGACGTTTTCTGGAGGATTCTTGTTTTCTTGTTTCCTTTTTACGTTGTCTGTAGTTTAGTTGCCTTTTGCGTATTTTATAACATTTTGCTTTTTTTTGCATGTAAACACCTATATATAAATAGTTGTTCAATGGATATTAATAACAATATCTGTTGTAGGACAGCACTTCCTACTCAAAAGGCGCGTGAGCACTTTATGTCGGAACACCCTCAAATTAGCTCAAGAGTTTAGCCCTTATTATTTTTCTTACAGCATGAGGATTAGTCAGTGTCACTATAATGGCACCAACCTATCCTATTTTTTTCATCATATTTAGTGAGAAAAAAAAACAAGCCTTGCATAGCTTACTTTCAGTTTTGGGGTCTCTGCTGTACAAATATGATGCACTGAGTTTTCATTATGAGTAACAAACTGATTGATTGAGTGATTGATTGATTGACATGCAGTGACATGCATCTAGTGTACATTAAAATGAGAAGCAGGAAAGTATTCAGATCGCGGGTATTATAGTCGAAAACTGCAAATAACACCCTCGGAAATAATTATTGATTTGCGTGATTGACTCAACCTTGTCCTGGTTATCCTTCTGCATCGATGTCTTACTTTATTCATTGTCTGTGAACTTAAAGGGGCCCTGCAACACTTTTCGAGCATAGTCGGAAAACGCTGTTGATCGGTTGTAGAAGTTCTCAAAAACATGCGAGCCAAATATTACAGCGCAGCACGCAGCCTGGAATTCACAAAAAAAAATTATTATAGAGAGCTAAAAATGGCTTTCTCTTCTCTCGACAAATGACGGAGGATCCGGGAGTAAGCTCAAAAATCACTCGTAATAGGCCATCTATCAGACATTGGCTGATTTGAACATGGCGTGCCCGGTCGTTACATGGATCGTCGCGAGAGGCCGCCACTTATCCAGGCTTGCACGCGCAATCACACAGAAAAAGCCGCGCATTCGAAGAAAAAAAAAATGTGCTCAAGATCACTAGGTGCACGTGACGTATTTTCTTTGCCCCTGCCTTTCCTTCCTCCTTAGCTTCGAGCGCTTTCGTTGGGACGAGAGAAGAAAAAAAAGCGATTGCAGCGTGCGATAAATCTTTGTAACTCCGCTCATACTGGACGGATTCTTAAAATTTTGTGGTTTTCTTGTTGAATTCATGAGCAATAAGCAATTTTAGTGAATCCGTTCCATGGTTACTTAAAAAATGTTTCAGGGCCCCTTTAACTGCAGCGCTGAATTAAACAGCGATGGGTATAACGCATCTGTTTCGTATGTCGAGTATACAATCTCGAAAAGAAAGAAAAAGAGAAAAATTTTCGGGGTTGACTTTGTTTTGCACCGCGTCTCTTCTCTATCTCCGCAGGATTCCAAGCACAACAAGCAGCACAAGAATGGCGGCGGCGCTAGCGGTGGACCCGCTGTGAATGCCGCGCTGGCGCAATCGCCTCCGGCTACGTCTCCAATGGCCGCTCAAGCGCCGCCCCTGGTCGAACCGGGCGGTGACTGCGACAAGCTGGACCTCTCCGCGGTGCTGATGACCGGACCACCGCTGCCTGCCGATGCCGCCATGGAGCTGGCCAGCCCGCCGGCCTCGGATGATGACAACCCGGCGTTCAACGCCTTCAACTACTGGAAGACCCCGTTTCCCGACGTCAGCGTCGACGTCATTATGGAGTAACGAGAGATGAGCGAGAAAGAGGCAGACCACCCCCCAGTCCACTTCACTTTCCCGTCACTTGATGATTTCCAGTTCAGCCATTTTCTTTGCATCACCATGTACCACTTTGAGTGCGCCCCATTGTTGTTTCGTTCTCATTATTGCCCGCCATCAGTCACCACCCCTCCTCCGTTTCAACAGACGTCACCCAATGCTCTTAGCATACAAAGTGACCCGCGTTATTATAAACACACAAAAGATTTGTCACCTAAGTTTCGTTGCAGTAGTCACCACGTTGATACAGTAGATCGATTTCGTCATTTGTTTGAATGGTAGAAGCTGGAATGTCAAAGCCACGCAGATCTCGCATAGCTGGTGGAGGATATTAACAAAAAAAATGCTCTGGAATGATACGTGACTATGAGTGTAAGCGCTGCGTCGGCGAATCACATGTATGTTTCCCGTGCATTTATGATTTTTTTCCTTTCTGTCCGACGTCTTTGAAAGCTTTAGCTTAGCGCAAGCGTGCGCTGAACGTCGTATCTGGCAACATAAGTCAACAGAGCCCTCGTTGAAATTCAAGCATTTTTGGAGACACAAGGACTGTGGTCAAACCACAGCCGGCTATAGAAACATGCTACTCCTGTCCCACAAGTAGATTCAAACTATGCATACGTGATACTAATGACATTGCCTGGGCATCGATTAAGCATCCGCGGAAACGGCCTAGAATACTGCGAGTGCAAGACCCGTGTGTTTTGTTTAACACTGCGCCTCAAAACGTTTCACCACTGCTCGTTCTGTGGTCCGCGTTTTCACCGAATCTTCTGTGGTGTTTCACGTAGCTCTAGCGAACCTTTTTCCGTCTGCCTTTTTTTTTCTTTTATCTCGTACTCATCCTTTTTTTGGCATTATCTTCGCAAATGCTGTGTATTTGTTCATCTGCACATTCATCGTCTGGCCAGTGTCGTGTGGTGTGTCGGATAGTCTCGCTTTGTTTTGAAAGGTAGAGCCATCTTGTGGAATACACAAGAGAGCACAACGGGCGCACGGGCACCAAATTTGCCCCATACATTGACCTAGGTTGAGGGGGGTTGCAAAGAACTGTTTCAACCCCCCTTCTCCCCGACAGTTGCAGTAATCTCTTCCGTTTGTATCCTTTGTTTATACCGTTCTGTTCCTGCATCGTTGCATGAAACTTGCAGCAAACTATATGATTCAATTAATAGAAAGCAGAGCTCATTTGTACACGCAGTGGGACTGGGTAACGTCTCTTTAGGTTCAAAGTTTTTATCTTGTATTCAAACCCGTCAGGTTTGAAGGCATCCATCAATTGGCGTCCGGTTATTGCTGGCGCAGGACATATAGAAAGGTGATGACATTAAGAAAGTAGCTTCGTGGTTACCAGTCTCATTGGATGATATAGCACCTGTGACAACGTTGCCGTGCTATAGGCATAATTCTTAATAAAGAATAAGACTATGGCGTAGCTGTTTTCCGTAAGGTGCGATGAAACGCAGCGCAGTGCAACGAACGTTTCGAGAATGTATTACGCGTGTGTGAACCATTCGGGCATGAGTGCGTGGCCGTCGGTTTGCTTATTCGAGTGCGATACGTGTTTTGGGGTTGAACATACCCATAGCTGCTGGCTTCCGAGAAGCGAATAGCTGCCGCTGGTCGCAAGCTTGTTCTAGAAGCTTATGCCCCCGCTGTTCATTTCGCGCGTTTTTTTCGTGTTCTTTGTGTGTACATATGTCTGGCGGTCGGCTTTGTCCGTTTAACGAGTTGTGTTTCTTTGACAAATGGAATAAATATATTCTTTTGTGGCGTTCACTTCTGTCTCTGCCTTCTTTTATATTCGTGTACAACCTTGGAAGATCACGCCATTTCCCCCTTAAAAGGCTGGGTCACACAAGCCTGCACCAATTGTCGCGCACTCCGTAATGAAGTCGTGAGCCGGTTTGCCCTTGACCTCGCCTTCGGAGAACATTGCCGAGTAGCCTATATGAGCGGTAGCCCCGCCGCGGCGGTCTAGTGGCTAAGGTACTCGGCTACTGATCCGGAGGTCGCGGGATCAAATCCCGGCTGCGGCGACTGCATTTTCCATGGAGGCGGAAATGTTGTAGGCCCGTGTGCTCAGATTTGGGTGCACGTTGAAGAACCCCAGGTGATCGAAATTTCCGGAGCCCTCCACTACGGCGTCTCTCATATGGTGGTTTAGGGACGTTAAACCCCACATATCAATCATGAGCGGTACTATCTCACTAGTCGCGGGAGTGATGAGCTAGCGCCATCTAGTTGGGTCACTCGGCAGCGTTGCTTCGCTTTACACTCGAAGGTTCCGAAGTTCATGATTTCCGTAGCAGGCCAGAAAGGCGAAAAATGCCCTCGTTGCCCGCTTGTCAGAAGTCGCAAGAGGCGGCGGAGTCGGCTGTGAAAAGCTGAGTGGGAGGAGCGCATTGGTGGACGAAAAGGGAGGGCCACAACTGTGGCGATAACATATGAAATGAAGCAAGGTTTATACATAAGTTAATGCGAATTCACGAAGGCAGTTTCGTTCAGATGTCGAATAATCTTCCATTGATAGGGACTAGTGCTTAAGTGTTCACATATTTATTAATCTTCATAATTATTTTTGTAGGATCCTGGAATAAAGACGCCGGCGAATTACACAAAATGACTCAACAGCATCGGGCTACTTCACGTGCTAGAACACTAGTGCACAGTTAAAAAAATTAAAAACACCAGGTGGGCGATATTAACCCGGAGCCCTCGATCCACCTCCGCGAGTTTTATATTCACATCGTGCTTCTGACGCCGTAAAAAAAAAAAAAAACTAGAGAGTTTGTTATATTTAGCTTGATTTTAGATGCACTGTAAGGAAACGATGCCGCTCTCTGCGGATATTACACGGAGCAAATTAGCGACGGAAACAGGGTAAAAAAGAGCGCACAGCAAATGAAAAAGGATCAACTTCTACCGCGCAGACGTATTTGGAGTGACCGTCAAATGCCTGAAACGAATCGACAAAATATGAGTACCTTCCGTGCGCGTGAAAATGACAAGCGGCTGCTGATCTTATCCCTCTCGACCAGCAAGCGTGTTGAGATGACGTTTCCGTTAGGCTTCTGGCTGTGCTTGTATCCGTGTAGACCATTTTACGACTTTAACAACTTAACGCATCTTGAACAACTTATATATGGTAGACGCATACGATTGAAAATTGCTGTGTTGGCGCGCTCGACGTTTCACCATTTTGTTAGTGCGAATTGCGATCTACAAAAAACGAAAAGAAAGTATTCGCTTAACAGCCAAAGGTAGCGGGGCCCATGAGTACCGTAAAAAAATCGTCTACAGTTTTCAGGCCCGGCAGCTGAAGCCACGGTTGGGTGCGGACTCATAAGCAATTTAGCGCAACATGAGAATTCCTCTAAACACTCTCACGTTCACAGACGCTTCCAATCGAAAAACACCTAACACACACAGCACTTACTATAGTTTATTGTGCGTGACTGACCATTTTGTATTACGTACAGGACGATACGCGAACGCATTGAAAAACAAAGTTGTGCCTGTGCAAAGCTTATTCAAGCTTCCTCCGAGAACCTACTTGTATGTAAATCGTGGTTCACACGCGTGCCACGAGATGCGCGTACTTGTTTTTAATTTTGTTCCTTATTATTATTATTATTATTATTATTATTATTATTATTATTATTATTATCATCATCATCATCATTTGCGCATGCTCCCTTAGCCGGTGTTTCGGGCATTTTTCGGCTTGCCTGACGTGCACCGTTCCGCGTAATAAACGAAAGGAGTATACAACCCCCGTGGAGCTTTCTAATGGCCTTCCCGTGTTTTTTTCAAATTGTTTTTTTTAGGTGACCGCGTCTCTTGCCAACGCATAGACGCGGGCACGAATCGGCGAGTTGATTCTTCCTGCGCTGAAAAGACCAGCGACACATCGCACAGCGACAGAAGCCTGTGCAAGTACATCACGTGAGGCTTGGAACCCGATGAATCCCAAGCAGCTCTATCGCTTTGTGTTCCTCGTTTCAGCTTTTTTTTTTCCATAAGTGACTCGGCGAGCGTGTTTATCTATAACCGCGTTGGGCTGGCGTTCTGCTGTTTCAAAATGAACTCGGTTGTGTGCTGAGCAAGATGCCTCCAGGGGCCGATATACCAACAAACGGTGTATCCGCGGGCATACGCCAGTGTCGATGATCTGTGAAAATACGAACAAAATTTCTTGTAAGAACTTTTCATCAGTTACTTCATGTTCGACCTATCAGGACTGCATGTGGAATCTTACTCTATAGATACCGTAAACGTCTTGAAGAAGGCGCACGTTCAAATTGCGTGTGCCATTTTTGATCACGATGAACATCTAGGCGGATGCTCTCACCCCCTTTTTTTCCAGTTCGTTACAGTAACAGAGCGAAAAAAAAATGAATTCAATTAACGACGTTGTAGTATTCAAATAAATTTTATCAATGTAAACCAGTTCATTTATAGTGTCCATTTAGGTCGTGTGCATACTTAGAGCGAGTGGTGACAATATATTTACGAAAAAATCAATCATGACTGCGTGGACGGAAGCTCGATATAACCACCTTCCTGTACGCGCGTTTGCTCCGAGAAGGTGAGACCAGTGGGCAAGATGAAGAAAAGAGTGTTTCCCCACGGATGCTGTGAAGAAAGTGTGTTTCCTGCAGGTGCGCGGATGAAGCGAAAGGAAGTGGCGACTATACTTTTACGTTTTCTACCAGATACAGGATTAAGTGACGCGTGGTGAACCGAACTACATGGAAACAGTCGCTCAGTCGGGGCAATTGCCGGCCAGGTCTGTCAGGCTAACCCCACTCGTGGCAACGTTATCACCACCACCACAATTAATCTGCACAGCAGTTCGGAACCAAAGTACACAACGTTAGCACATTTATGGGCAGTGCCATATTCACCGCGCACAAAGGGGTGGGGGGGGGGGGCTGCGTATTATACACCTTTTCACAGGAATGAAAAAACACCGCCATGATGGGCTGTGCGCGGGAGTACAAAAGCTAAGGGCGCAGCGTTGTCAGTGCATTTTCGAGGGGACGCGCCAATTTGCACAGCCCAAGGAGGGCTATGGCGGCGCCCAGGAAGGCGTTTATGAAAAGGTGAATAAAACTCGAGAAGTGAACGTCAGGCCCTGCTAGACGCTACGCCTCTGACGCAACGAAAACAAACGTTTAGCAGCTAGGCACTCAACGCCCTCTGCGAAACAGTCCCGCCTTCCATGTCCTAGCGGTGCTATTCGCGTGGTGCAGTCTCGTTAAATATAGCCCCGCACGCTCTAACGTCGGCGCGAAAAAAAGAAATAACTGGCAGTAAAACGGCCAACTTAGAGAGGAAAAGCAAATCTATCGCTGCAGCGTTAGAAGGGCCAAGGTCGATGACGCGAATAGACCGCGAACTGTTGCGCTGTTTTCATCGCGAGCGCCATCGCCGCCGGCACTTGTGTTTACGGAAAGGGGGCGTTGATTTTGAGGGGAACGAAAGGGGGAGGAAGAAACTTTTTCTGTTTGCGAGAGTGGAGAGAAGTAGGAGAAAGGAGAAAGCGGCGGGGTGTGTCGATGTTCAAGCGTCGAGCGGTGAAGAGAATCATTCCCCTCGAGGTCCGCGAAAGCGAGTTGGATGGAAGGGATGGAAGACATGTCGGTCCAAAGGCGTGCATAACTTCTGCACTGGTGTTTCGACATCGCGTCTGCGGGAGTTAGATAAGCAAAGCATACGGTAAGTACCTGGGTACATGGTGGAAGATAAGCTATCGTTGATTGCTCTTTAATTTGGTTTTGATGCGTGGTATTTTGTGAGTACGCAACAGTGCCTCTATCCAGCCGAAGTGTGGAAATGTTGAACAGTTTTCTTTTTATTTGCGAAAAGGCGTGCTGACAGGATGGCAGGTGAGAGGGGGGACGCGCAAAGCCAGCCTCGTACATTGACATATCAGGAAGGAGAGTGCGGGGAATCTTTATGGCGGTAAGTACACTAAGATGGACGTGAAACGATTTCTTTTTTCAAAGGTATACAAGACTGTTTATTCTTTTTGCACGTCTTTCATTGAGTAAGCGACCGTGTCCTGTGAATTAAAACTAAAGCAGCGCATGTGCACATTGTATAAATTGATCAAGACACCTTGTCATCGCGCACAAGTGATGCACATCGTTGACTCGCCGCTTTCTGGTTAAAACTTGCTCGACCAAATTGTTGAAACGGTGCCATTGCCGAAAGTCCTCTCCTCTAAAAAGTTATGCCAACAGTGGTTTAGGACTTTTTACACAACTAGAAAACTACGCTTGCGTGAAACGGAATCCACATAATTATAATGATGGCACTGAACGGAGTCAACATTTTTTTAAACATGAGGCAGATGAAAAAGTGAGACATTCAAAATTTTTACATCATTTGGCATAATCTTTGAACATATCCGAAACGCGATGCCGGATTTCCCGGTTATGCGTGCGCTTATTGTCTTGTACTTTTTTTTTCGCGCCATAAGATAGCACCGACATTGAATACGGTTTTTCAGTCATCAACGACTTAATGCGGCCTTGGCAAAATATACACGAGGCAAAAAATATAACGTTTTCGAAAGTGTATAGTTTAAAACAGTTTATAGGCTGCAGTCAAATTTCAGACACTAATCGCAGAACCTGTCCGCATAGCGGTGCGTAGGATTAGCTTTTGCGAGGTTTCCGAGTGTCCACGCTGTTAAGTTTGGCCCGGAAATTCGTCTGGGCAGACGCCATTGTGCATAAGCCGGTCTACTGGGGAGGCTCTCAATCCCTTCGGCGCCCTGTCTGCCATACGCTGTCGAAGATTTGAGCAATTACCCAGACAATGCGGCAAGCAAAGGCGAGTTCCCGACTTTCAAATGCGGACCCTTTCGTCGTTCCTTCAAGCAGCAGCGGTGTCTGATGACTTCGGTGATTCATCTGGCGACGGGGAAGCTGTTGTGACCGGCGCCAGAGCTGACAGGAGAACGGCGCCCCTTTTAATCCCCAATCAAGTAGACGACCGGCCGGCTGCCTATGCCCGCCAGGCATTGTCCCTGCTAGCCGGAGGATGAGACGTCGTGTCGCCACGACGCCGTTAACCTTTCGAGAGAGGACAACAAAGACAGCATCTTCCTGGAAGACACCGCGGCGGCCACCGCAAATGACCCCGCTAATTAGGCGAGCTGTGCGGCAGACCGTTTGATTTATGCTGTCAGGATCGTGGGACCTCTCGACTAGCGGCACACACATGACGAGGAAGAGCCCTGCTGGCGCCACTTTGCAGTGCAGTGTTCACGACTCAATATTGGACGTTCACGTGGACAGTGCATGCTCGTCCCCCTCACCTGTTGTGTGTGTGTGATTGGTGTTCCACTCGGAGAGGAGGAGCCCGACAGGGCTTAAAACGACGCCGCAGAGTGCTGGACGTCGCTCTGAACCATGTAACGGTTCAACCACCACGCTCGTGGTTTGTGAAACCACTAATGCTTTCTTTTCTGTAAATATGTGTAAATAGTGCCATAAAACAGTTTGTTCTCGTATCCTCCTGCGATCCCCCTTCAACCATAACAACTGGGGGCAGCGGTGGGATGCCATCATCAGCGAACTTCCTTCCGACCCTTAACAACTGGTGGCAGCGGTGGGATGCCATCATCAGCGAACTTCCTTCCCACCCTTAACAACTGGTGGCAGCGTTGGGATGCCATCAGCAACTTCCTCCTTCCGACCCTTAACAACTGGTGGCAGCGGCGGGATGGACTTCGCGACATGGTGCTGTGCTGTGGTGAGTGCTTGGTCCTTGCTTTACTTTCCAGGCTTCACTTTGTGAGTGTGAGTTTATTAGAAGCTGGATTGTTTGTGAGTTAGGGAGATCACTTATTTGTGTGTTAGAGGGATCCCCTACATTTGTGTGAGATGCAGGACCAAAGTATAACGGCAATCATGGAGGTGAAGACACTGCTAAAAGATGGTCTTTTGTACATTTGTGAAGACCTTAGTATTAGAATTGAGGAAGGAATGGGCAGGTCAGAACTTTTAGAGCTAAATTTGGAAAGCGCCAGTGAGAAGGATATTGGGTACGCGTTTAAAGCTTTAAAAAGGTTGGAGGAACGGAAACGAGAGGAACGCGAAAGAGAGGTACGGGAACGAGAACGAGAGGAAGGGAAAAAGAAAGAGAAGAAAAGAAGGGACAGAAAAGAGCGTGATCAAGCACGCGACTTGGAGATTAAACTTCTGGAACGTATAATTGAAACAATGCGGCGGAAGTTTCAGCCAACCGTAAGTGTAGCACACGAAATGTGTGAGAAAAACATAAGTGAGCTGCAGTTGATAGCCGTAGACAAGGCTAGCACGTTTAAGGACAGCAGCAGGTTCGATGAAGAACCAAATTTGAGTGCTGCTAAAGATGCTGCCCTGCGTAGAGAGGCCGACGAAGGCCAGAGCGTATGCGACGAGGTGCTGTGTCAGTTTAATGCTAGCGAAACAGCTAGGATAGCTGTAGAAAGGCTGGGACAGACCTCAACTGTGTTTGTCGCGACGGTGGTGGATCTTGCAAATGAGGTTGAAAAAGTCAAGCACACCGGAAAAGGCTCAGGAGAAGCAGCGAAAGTAGATGATAAGAACCATGCGGTTGTAGACAGCTCCCATGAATGCAAGCGAGATTTTTCTGTGAGAAACAGCGGCATTGTTCTTCAGTGTGTTACGCTGTCCGCCAGTCTAGAATGTGAAACAGATGTTTCTTCAGAAAATCATTTAGACTGCGCGGGCAAGACAGCTGACAAATGCTGTAAGAGGGTGAGCGAGTTTGAGATGCGAGCGGGAAGCTCAGAAACGAGTCGCAAAAAGCGGCGCAGACGCAAGAGACGTCGGAGAGCCGCGAGTGAGACAAGCAGCTCTACGCGTGTTGAGAAAGGTTCGAAGCTGATTAGCGCAGCAAGCAGAACTAGGAATTTTGCGTCGGCGTCAAAGTTCATTTGTATGCGTTTGAACTGCTGGACGAAAGAAAACGGACCAGCGGGTCCATCGCAAATGAAATCAAATGGGAGGCGCCAGGTTAGTTGGGTGCGTGAGTACAAAGTTAACACAGGTGAATCGGCCCGACATGGCAACAGTGCTAGGAAATCGAACTGCCAAAGTAGTGTGGCAGGTGGTGCAGAAGCACCCTTGAGCTGTAGAACAGCCGATGACGCAACGCGAGGCGAACTTCCTAGTAGTGGGGGAAAGTTTGGTCGCAAACGTTGCCGTAAGAAAGCGAAGCGACGAAAGGGTAGGCCACAGCGCGCATCCTCGCGACATAATTCGCGGCAGAGGTTTAAAGCTGTGCTCGGACAAGAGTGTCGAAGGGGTCCAAGAAGAAAGGCCACAATTGGTAAACGGCGCCCAGGAGTGAGCCCAAAAAGGGCATGGCCACTCTTTCCCACGCGTTGCTCGGATCCCTTTCGCCGAGCTGACAGAAGCCCGCCGAAATCGCGAATGAGGCGTAACGCTGCAGTTCAGCTGGTAGCACGTGCACGTCGTTGCCTCGGGCGTACTGAAAATCCGCCAGGACCACGACCGCCGCGTGTGCGACTGAAGAGTGAGGGACAGCTGTAAGCTGGAGAGAGTGACACAGGAATGTACTGGGAAGCATGTTTGTTTGCTTATTTTTGGTTTTGAAGTAATATTCCTTTGTCATCTTCCCGGCTAGTTTGTTTGGATACGGTTTTTCACTTCTCGGTTTGTTTTATTATGCAGTGTTTAAGAGTTTTAGTTAAGTTGTTAAACATTATGCGGATGCAGTGACCCGCGACAGTCAACCGACTGCGTGCACTGAGTTTTTCTTTAATGTAAGAGCACGTTAGTCGTGGATGAAGATTTAGTACGCCCGCTAAATTTGAAAGAGTGGTGGCTGAATGTTATAGCAATATGACCTATGATTAGGTGTGTGTTGGTATGCTAGCGTTCTTTGAATGAGAGTATGATGTCGTGCTAGGGCGCACAGCAAAGTCCTGTGCGTTCTTTAAAGACAGGGGCTGACATGAGGCTACATTCAATTAACGAGCATGCTAATATGTGAGGGTAATTTGCTTTTGTTGTTCTAGTGAGTGCTCATAGTTCAAGTGATCTCTTGAGCTGATGAGAGTAGCATTCACCAAACTTTGGGGCTAGAGATACATTTCTAGAGTTTATAAAAACGCAGTTTGATCTGTTGTGAGTGAGTTTTCGTTGGCGTCAGGGTGTCCTCCAAGTAAGCACTCACGACAACGTTTTAAGTTTGTAATGAGAGAATAGAAAATGTCCCCAGATACCTTTTGTAGGTTCAGGCAGCATTTGTATGAAAACCATGTAGGTGCGTATTATTAAGTTAGTGTTGAGTTATCAGATTAGTTACAACATAGTAGGGCAGATGGCAGGAGAAAGTGAGTTTTGAAAGAGTGTAAATATGGTTATTTAGGGCCAAATTGTATTTGCCTTTGTGCGCTTCTCTAACACGGCAATTTGTTACATCTTTCGTAAGCATCTCCACGTCCATGATTGTTGTAACTTTGGCGGCACCAAATTGTCTCAAAATTTTAGCATACAGGTTTTCCTTTTTGTGTTAAGAAGCCTGGAGGGTTTTAAGCGGGTCCAATGTGCTTGACTTAAGCATGGTATTGTGTTGTGTGGTTAGCCTTGCTGTTGTCGATCATCGTGAGCTGGTTTGGGAGTTGGTTACGAGTTCGCAGCTGGAGGGTCAAAGCCAGGCCTTCGTCCTCGTCACCAGCCATTTTCTTCGTGTCCAGCGGTTGGGAGCGCTGGCCAGCCGAGATTTTCCGGGTGGTGGAGGAGCTGTTAAGTTTGGCCCGGAAATTCGTCTGGGCAGACGCCACTGTGCGTAAGCCGATCTACTGGGGAGGCTCTCAATCCCTTCGGCGCTCAGTCTGCCAGACGCTGTCGAAGATTTGAGCAATTACCCAGACAATGCGGCAAGCAAAGGCGAGTTCCCGACTTTCAAATGCGGACCCTTTCGTCGTTCCTTCAAGCAGCAGCGGTGCCTGATGACCTCGGTGATTCATGTGGCGACGGGGAAGCTGTTGTGACCGGCGCCATAGCTGACAGGAGAGCGGCGCTCCTTTTAATCCCCAATCAAGTAGACGCCGGCCGGCTGCCTATGCCCGCCAGGCATTGTCCCTACTAGCCGGAGGATGAGACGTCGTGTCGCCACGACGCCGTTAACCGTTCGAGAGAGGACAACAAAGACAGCATCTTCCTGGAAGAGACCACGGCGGCCACCGCAAATCACCCCGCTAATTAGGCGAGCTATGCGGCAGACCCTTTGATGTATGCTGTCAGGATCGTGGGACCTCTCGACTAGCGGCACACACACGACGAGGAAGAGCCCTGCTGGCGCCACCTTGCAGTGCAGTGTTCACGACTCAATATTGGACGTTCACGTAGACCGTGCATGCTCGTCCCCCTCACCTGTTGTGTGTGTGTGATTGGTGTTCCACTCGGAGAGGAGGAGCCCGACAGGGCTTAAAACGACGCCGCAGAGTGCTGGACGTCGCTCTGAACCATGTAACGGTTCAACCACCACGCTCGTGGTTTGTGAAACCTCTAATCTTTTCTTTTCTGTACATATGTGTAAATAGTGCCATAAAACTGTTTGTTCTCGTATCCTCCTGCGATCCTCCTTCAACCATAACAACTGGCGGCAGCGGTGGGATGCCATCAGCAGCGAACTCCCTTCCGACCCTTAACAACGCACAACCAAATTTTCTGTTTGCGGAAATTGGCATTGTCACATCACACTAGTGCAGTGCAGCGTAGCCAGAATTCCCGGAGAAATGAAAGCGATCGTTGCAGGGATAGGACGTTGGCTGTGGCAATGTGCCGGCGAGCTACTGTCACGACGGTCGCAGGATTCGTAAGCGAAATACTTATCGTGCGTTCTCGTTACCCTACGTACATTTGTCGTTTACGAGCTCCTGACATATCTTAATCGTCCATTTAGTGCGCCAATATTATGCGGGCGGAGTTGTTGTTGAGCTTCTTGGTGGCGCCTTAATGTGACAAAACTAATAATTTAGAGCAAAGGCGCAACTACGAAAGCACCATGACGCAGAACAGAATGATACACGCATCGTGTAGCACGTGCGTTGTGATTATCAGTGCTATTGTATTTGTGGATTTGCGCTAGATTAAGTCAGAGTCTCTCCCCTGATGCAGATGAAAGGTTTTCTTCGGGGATAAGGGACAGTGCCATACTCACCTAAATAGCTTTAGGTTTAGCTTTCTGACGCACAAGGAGGCAGAGGGGGGGGGGGGCAACAGGGTTAAGGCTAAACACTTCAAAGGGGGGGGGGGGCAAATATCTACCCTATGCATCATCTCCCGCCGTCGCCACCCCTGTTGAAATATTCTGCTGATGGAAGGCTGTAAGGAAGGAAGGTCCAATCATTGCCTTCTTTGTTTTTATTTTGCACAAATGTCTATTAAAGAAAGAACCGGCTTAAAGAACCATGCGACGTCGTCCAGTCGTGGGCTACTGAAACGTGTGCGCGCGAGGGGGGGGGGTGATTTTTAAATGAAAAGAAAAGTGAGCCCCGTAACTGTCTCTCAGAAGGAGGACACCTCAACAGTAGCTCACGAGGGATGGGGGTAGAGAAGGATAGAATTAAAAGGTAGAGAGATAGAGAGAGAGGAAGGAAAGAGCGAGGCGCAGGGAGTGCGAACGACAGAAGTAAGGAGAAGACAGGAAAGATGGACACTGTTGCAGGAGTCCGAGGACGGGGCACTACTGGCGAGAGCTCTTGTTGGCGACAGGAGATGGCGTAGGGCTGATCCAGTCGGCCAGAGCTACGCTGTCGCCGTCGTCGGGGACAGTCGTCAGGAGGTGACCAACACAGTCGACCAGAGCTGCACTGTCGTAGATCGCAAGCGCACAACCGGTCGGCACGCAATGCAGCGAGCGTGTCGAACGTGCGCGGCCTCGGCCAGTACATTCGAAACCTGCTCGTGTATACAAGGGCGTCGCCTTCGAGGACAGGCTGTACTGATTCGGCCCACCGCAGCACTTCAACCGATCTCACTGGCACGGCGAGAAGTTCTCGCTGGGGCTGCAGTTCCCAAACCTGTCATGCTACATCGACGGTGGCGTCAAGATCACCCAGAGTTTGGCCATCACGAGATACCTGGCCAGGAAGCACGAACTGTGAGGTGAACAAGTGCGAGAGTTTGACGCTGATGTCAAATTCTTCAATCGTAACACAGGCATAGGTTGGCGTACTCACTCATGAGTTGACTCGCTCGGACTCGCTCAGACAAAAATCGAGCCAGGATTATGAGCCTTCGTTCAGGTGAGTAATATTTTGTTGAGTTTTAATCCTAGTGAGTCCGATTGAAGAAAATTTTTGTTAGTTTTGTTAGTGTTAGTGTGAAAGAAGAGGAACTATTGCTCCCCGTCGCTTTAGTACATATGTACGACAGCGAATAGCCCTTATCGCGACTGCCATTGGGCCAGCTCCAATTGAAAACAATCTCTACACACCTGGCTATATACGAAAGATTTTACGAGCCCATCTCAAAAAATTTTAGTAAGTTCAAAGCACAAGATATATTTCTTGAGCGAGTCTGAGTGAGTTCCACTTTCTTTTGTCGGCATATGATCCTGTCTAGTGATCTTTGGCATTACCATCAGGCTGAAGGTACACTCTTTAGTGGCAATAAAAAAATTGAAAGGGGTCATTGACAATCACCTGTTTGTAGTCCGAAACCACAAGGAAATCACACTGATTTCTTGGGACACAACGCCTTTAGTTGAAGAAAAATCAGTGCCTGTTCGGAGATAGAACCCGGGATTTGTGCCTTTTCAAAGAAAAATTTTGGATATTCCTGTGGATTCGGGCTGCAAACGGGTTCTTATCAATTATCTCTCTCGTTGCATGCCCTTCCACCGCCTTTTGGGAGTCCGCAGAACTCGCTTACAAGAGGCAGCGATTTTTCGCATGTCAGACGTACAACAAGAAGCAAGAAAAGTAAGTATGCAATATGAATAAATTGTGTATGAGTAAACTGGTTAAAACAAAATCAAACATATGAAGTGAAGGTCACTAACCTGTTTGCTTGTTCTTTTCAATAGTGATAACTTAGCGGTGGTTCGTACTTTCCGAACAATGTGTAATTAGAAGGTAGGGGGGGGGTCATAGCACTACCTCTTGGCCCTTCTCTCAGCCAAATAATGCACATCAGCTTGCTTCTTAAAACATAATGAAACAAAGAACAAAATGCTGTTGAGCATAGAAGCTGGTAACAAACTCTTTAGAGTGTGACTAACAACGCCCGCGAACTTAGTGGCTAGTTAGCATTTAATTAGCTTATATTAGACCCATGCATCCTTCTGTTTCAGCGGTCCGCAGTCTGCACAGACATTTCTGGTGGTCCCGTCTCACCGTCTTCACAACACAAGACCACCCGTAAAGATATCTATTTATGGGTGTGTTGTTTCGAGAAGTTGATATGTTGAATCTTGTGATATTTTTATAAGCGTGGCACCCGTGACACTCTAGAGGAACCTGATATCCTCCTTCAATGGAGTCTAGCATAAACTCCCAAAAAGAAAGTGCCGCTTCAACAAACAATGGACGAAAGATAAAGACATACGCGAACTAGGCAGCCAACCAGGTACGATTCGACAGTGTGGCCATTCTAAGCTCAAATCGCAGTCTCATCGAAACATATATTAATCATCGTTGGCGGGGATTCCCGCCGGAACGAGGAGAAAACCCTGCAGCTTGATCTCCTGGAGCAACAAGCCAATGACTTGGCTTGGGGATTGGACATGACTGCGTTCAACCCTACATTCGATGAGGCCCGCAAGAAGTACGAGGAGAACTTGGCGAACGTGCTCAAGCCATGGGCCGATCACCTGAGGGGCAGCACGTGGGCGTTGGACGACCGGCTCACGTACGTGGACTTCCCGCTGTACGAGGCCCTCGACTGGATCCACGAGTTGAACGCGGAGGTGTTCTTCGTTTATCCCGTGCTGCAAGATTACCTGAAGAGGTTCGAGGTGCTCCCGAACACCAAGGAGTACTTCGCCTCTGAGAACTACAGCAAATGGCCAATCCTTGGACCCATGGTCAAGTGGGGTCACTTCAAGGAATGACCTTGGGAGAATAGCTCGGACTATGGACTATGGACCTAACAACGTGACTTTTGTTTTACGAATTAGTTCTCTCTTATAGAGTAGCGTTATGGCTCTCACGTTATGACAACTCACAACAAAAAGGTGTGTGGACTACCACGAGGTATCTGTAGGAGTGTGTTCTCGGGTCTTATTTCAGGCCGGTTTACCACGCTGCTAAGGAAGGGCACAGCACTGTTGAATGCCAACTTTGATTATAGAGTGTAGTGTTTGTGTGGTTTCGCGGTCGACTGATATATGATTTGTAAATACCAACATCTCGATCACCACACCCACTAGAGATATAGTTGGTTGCGAACGAGACATAAACAAATGCTATACAGGCAGTGTTTGAGCTCTTTCTTTTATGCTACTATATCGCAGACTTAAGAGACGAGGGATGACGAATTATGACTCACACAAGGGTTACAATCGTAATTACACAATCTGACGTCCTTCATTCCTGAAGTCTGTGCTATATACCAGCATCACTGAATAACTAACTAGCTGGAACATGCACATCGCTAAGTATTTCTTTACTTCGGGGTCCATTAGCGATGTACACCTTATATAAAACCACCACACATTAGGGCGCGCAGACTCATTCTCTCTGAACCCGTGTGAACCTTCCGGTGTTCACAACCTTGTTTAAACCTTGCCTGAACTTTACTACCCTTTCGCTCCCCAGCTTCCCGTCCTTTACTGCAATTCTACACCAGATGCGTATGTATCTCCGAAATGCAGAAGTTGCAGCTGAACTCGGTAAGCGTATAAGCTGTACTTGATATGTACCATATGCGTGTATAACATGTTTCACGAAGAACAGAAGACAACAAGAAGGGACTATTGCTCCTTGTCGCTTTGTAGCACACACCGCAACGACCATTTGGCCAGCTCCAATAGAGGGCCATCACCTCGTCGACAGCGTCTGGCCATGATCAAAAGGTTTGTCCGAGGCACAATTTAGAACGTCGACAATCATCCCCGTGGCCTTTTCGTTGGCCGAGCCGCAGGACAAGGCGCATCTTCACCAAAGCGGGACGCCCTTGCAACTACCATATAGCCGTTCTTCCCAAAAAACGATGCAGAGGCCCCGCGTGCCACCACACGTATCACGCTTCGAAAGACGTCGAAAACACAACATTAATTTTCCTTATGCGTGTAACGCGTAAGATCACGCGGGGAAGAGTGGGTCGAGCGATACAAACGCAAGCAAAAGAAGAGACGGAGAGGAAGCAGTGTGCAAGAGAAGTCATAGGACGACCTGATGAGAGAAAAACAAAATGCGATAGTGCATAAACGCCGCGGTGAAGGTCGTGGCACGTGCGCATCGTTTTGCAGAGGCGACGCGCGAGACCGGAAAAGCCTTGCACCATTCCGGGCGCACGCATTGTCGTGCTCGCTCGCGCACAAAGCGACAGGTGTGTGCCGTATCACACCGCCCTTTATAGGTCGACCACGTCGGATGACTTGTGAAAACCACAGCGCGCGCCACGCTACGCTACATAAGTAGTTTGTTGTAACGAAGCAGCATCAAAATCATTGAAACAAATATATTTTATATCGCTATAGCCGATATTCGTAGTAACAGTAGATATAAAATGTGCTCTTTTACATAGGCAATTTGAGAAGTTTATTTATAGTAACTATTGGGGCTTAAATTCCCAAAACCAGCATTAGATTATCAGAGACACCGTAGTGAAAGGCTCGGGAAGTTTCGACCATTTGGGTTTCTTTAACGTGCACCTAAATCAAAGCACGCGGCAATCAAGCACACGACAAATCAATCAAAGTGCACCTAAAGCATTTTCACCTCTATCTAAAATGCGGCCACCGCGGCCACGATTTCATCCCGTGACCTGCGAAATTTCACTAGTTTAAAAGCACTGGATACAAAAAAACGCATTATACCAGACTAGAAATCCACAATAAATGAAGCAATACTTACCGGTCTTCGAGTGAAAATTCAAACTGCGGGTGTGCTAATATTTGAAACTTTCAAATAACGATTCCTATGACGACTCAAACAGTGCATGTTCGAAATACCGAACTTTTTTTTTAAATAATCAGCAATGACGAAAAACTCTCAAAGCAAAGAGACGTTAGAACAGTGATGCTTAACTTTTCTTGGGTTTCATCATCGGATATGCAGATGCATGCAGTTCGTATATTTACGGCACTATAAGTGATATATTGATTGCATGTTAAAGGCGTTCTTGCTTAAAAATACAATGCCACCGAAGTGACAGGGTCAACAATCCAAATTCTGCAGTATGACATTTGTGATGATGCTTACTCACGAAAATTGCTCACGATGCATGTACAAATTTCACTTGAAGGCTGTTGACAAATTGCTACCTTGAATAGCATAGTCACCGCAATATTTCAGCCTTCAGTTACAAGATTTATACAAATTCATCTTAGTTTAAATAAACACGCTATTTTTGTGGTTAAAGGTTATCGTGATGTTCCTTTCTGAAAGCTTGGGAGGAGTTTTGTTTCAAATAAAATGCTGCGGAATTCTCCGTTTTTTTTTCAAATTATTACCCAGTCCATGGCAGCTTTTCAACTGGTTATGTTACTATTCAAAAACTATTCGAACAGCATTATATTTTTTTTTGTTTTTGATTCGGCGTCATCACTATTCTTCGTACGACATAGTTTGTAGACTGCGCAGACGAGCTTCCTCGGCTTTAGTGAGTCCTCTTAGCGAAATTATGGAAAATTTGCCTTTGAAAGTGATATCCCTGCCTTGATATTTGCGCATGTTGGTCCATGTCCTCGTTGGTGGTCGTGTGCCGTTTGTTTGAAGGGTCGGTAGACACAGAGCCCCGGAAAGTAATGGTCGGGCGATTCGTTGCTAACTTGTTTCCGGCTGTTCATGGTGACCCGGTATCCACAGAGCTTAGCTGTTTTCTCGAGGCTCGCTTTCCAGCCTTCAGTACGATGGCGTGAGCTTGAGGCGAAGCACGTCCTCTTCGGTAGTTCCGGTAGGCTACCTTCGAGTCTGCAAGCGTATATTTCCACGTAAAGTGCGTCTCTGCAAGGGCGATTGCGGTTTTCTTTGGAGTGGGTGCGTCTGAGCGTTTTAGTGATTATCTATCGACTACTTGACTTCGGTAGATTACTGCTATCTTAGACATTACTTCCGTGGGGCCCCCTGCGTCTGCGAAGTATACGCTCCCTCTGTGCTACTGTAACGTTAAATCAGGGCTTTAGGCCACCAACGGTGGCATTGGCGCCCATGCAAGCGTTTGACTCCAAATTATGCCGATATTGCACAAACTAAAGACGCTGGAAACAAAAGTAGGGGGCCTTACATTTTGGCGTTTTAATCCACGAATGTTGTACATAAAGGGTGTGAAACGAGTGTAAGGTAGTTTAAAAACATCTGTAAGAAGATAAGTCATTCACAAATTCTAGTTAACTAAAGATAAGCAAATTCGCAAGGAAGCCTGGGAGACGGTGGGGGCTTTGCAGATTGCTTAAGATGGCAGTGCGAAGTTCGCCTCGGCTTCATTGGCAGTGAACAACCTAGTCCAGCGCTACGCAATCATGTCTAGGCGTGAGCTCTTCGGTTTTAGCAAAGTTATCTTGAGGATCCTGTCCACGGGACGGCTTTATGCTCACCCATTGCGGAGTACCAAGTACGTACATGGCGAGCATATCGGTCAAAGTCCGGTTGAATCGCTCAGTCAGTCCGTTAGTTTGCGGGTGGTAGGCTGTCGTAAATTTATGTTTTGTCTCGCAGGAGCGAAGCAGGTCGTCGATTACTCGGGAAAGGAAATAGCGCCCACGATCTGTGAGGAGTTGGCGTGGTGCGCCATGATGAATTATGACGTCATGCAGAAGGAAATCGGCAACGTCTGTGGCACAGCTGGTTGGTAGAGCTCATGCAATGGCGTACCGCGTTGTGTGATCCGTCGCAACAGCTTTCCACTTATTCCCAGAAGTAGACGCAAAGAAAGGGCCTAGGAGGTCAAGACCAAGTCGAAAGAACGGATCAAAGGGAACGTCAAGTGGTTGGAGGAACCCAGCAGGGCTCACCGAAGGTTTCTTTCGGCGTTGACACTGGTCGCATGAGGCGACATTGCTGCGGACCGAGCGACTGGGCCAGTAAAATCGACGCTGTACACGGTCATACGTCCGAGACAGTCCGAGGTGATCGGCAGTGGGAGCGTCGTGGAGCTGGCCGATCACGCTCGCACGTAAGTGGGAAGGTGCCACAAGGAGCAGTTCGTGTCCATCAGGGCGGACGTTGTAATGGTACAATGTGCCATCCTTGAGCACGAACAATTGAGTAGACGGATCGGGTGCTGCAGAATGAAGCTTCTCAATAATGTTACGTAAGACAGGATCTCGGCGCTGTTCCTCCCGGATGTTTCTTAAAGCGGGGAGAGACAGGACACATGGCGCTTCATCGAACGCCTCAGGTGGGTCCACTGGATTCCGAGATAAGCAGTCAGCGTCATAGTGTAAGCGGCCAGATTTGTAGGACACCGAGTAGTTTTACTCTTGGAGTCGTAATGCCCATCGACCAAGGCGCCCAGTGGGGTCCTTCAAGGACGCGAGCCAGCAAAGTGCGTGGTGATCGGTTGTGACGGTCAAATGTCGACCGTGTAAATAGGGCCGAAATTTTGCTACTGCCCAAACGAGAGCAAGGCATTCCCTTTCGGTGATTGAGTAGTTCCCGCCTGTGAGAGGAGACGGCTGGCATAGGCGATAACGCGGGCGCAGCCGCTTTGATGCTGGACCAAAACAGCACCAATTCCATGGCCACTGGGATCGGTGCGGACTTCTGTAGGGGCGGCGTTGTCAAAATGGGCCAGAACAGGTGGTTCTGTTAGCAATGCAATAAGCGTAGAAAACGCCGTAGCCTGCCCAGCACCCCATGTGAATGAGACATCTTTTCTCAGTAAGTTTGAGAGAGGACGGGCTACTTCCGCATAGTTGTTCATAAAACGTCATAAGTACGAGCACAGACCGAGAAAGCTGCGGACTTCCTTGGTGAAGGTCGGAATGGGGAAGGTCTGCACGGCTCGCACTTTATCGGGATCAGGGCGTACACCAGAGAAGTCGACAAGGTGGCCTAACATGGTTAGTTGCTGGCGTCCGAGAGGCACTTTGACGAGTTCAGTTGCAGACCGGCATTGCGAAAAACAGCCAGAATTGAGCATAGGCGGTCGAGGTGGGTCTCAAAAGTCGGAGAAAAGACGATAACATCGTCAAGGTAACATAGACAAATTGACCATTTGAACACACGCAAAAGAGAGTCTATCATCCGCTCGAAGGTGGCCGGAGCGTTGCATAACCCGAAGGGCATGACTTTAAACTGGTAAAGACCATCGGGCGTGACAAAAGCGGTCTTTTCGCGGTCCATGTCGTCGACAGCAATTCGCCAGTACCCTGATCTTAGATCAATGGATGAAAAATACTTAGCGCCGTGAACACAATCCAGGGCGTCGTGTATGCGCGGTAGCGGGTAGACGTCTTTTTTAATAATCTTGTGCAGATGTCGGTAGTCAACACAAAATCGCCAAGTGTTGTCCTTCTTTTTGACAAGAACTACAGGGGAAGCCCATGGACTACATGATGGCTCAATTATGTCTCTGGCGAACATTTTGCCGACTTTTGCTAGACTTATGTGACGCTCGTTTGGAGATACGCGGTATGGTTGCCGATGGATAGGGGAGGCATTGTCGGTGTCAATGCGGTGCTTTACAGCAGCGGTTTTACCAAGCGGACGATCACAAAAGTAAAATACGTCTCAGTATGACTCAAGGACGTGAAGGAGTGCGTCAGCTTGATGCGGCAAAAGGTCTGGTGCGATCATTTTTTTTAACGTCAACAGACGGGCTTGCTTGCGAAGATCGAGCATGCGTGTAGCTACAGTGTCCAGCATTGTTCGAAGATAGAGCTGAGATGACGAATTCGTCAGAGGGAGTCAGCATGGCGAGGGGAAATTCCACGCGGGAGCACTTGTGGACACAGAGCAAAGTTAAGCACCGGAATGAAGGCGCGGTTTGCACGTAACTGAATAACAGTGTGGGGTAAGGTAACACTGTGAGTCAAAAGAATGGATGTAATGGGCGTGAGCACATAGTCGCCATCGGATACAGGTGGTGAGGGCATTACGGTGAGGCAGGTCACAGTTTGCGGTGACAAACGGACATGCTCAGCAGAGCAAATACGAGCTTGGGGTGGACTGGGCGGATCAATCGGACACGGTATAGGTCAAGTTGCACGGTACCAGCTGAACAGTCGATTAGGGCTTAATGAGAGGACAAAAAGTCAAAACCGAGGATCACATCATAGGTGCAGTGAGAAAGAACAGTGAAGAGAACTGAAGTTTGGCGGCCGGCGATAGTGACGCGTGCAGTACAGACGCCAATAACAGAAGCCGTACCACCATCAGCAACACGAACACTGCGTGAAGGGGCTGAAGTAAGGATTTTCTTCAAGCGGTTACAAATGTGCAAGCTTATCACAGAAATATGGGCACCGGTGTCCACCAATGCTTCAACAGATAAACCGTCCACTTCAAAGTCTATCAGGTTCTGATTGGTCGACAGCGTCAACAGAGGAATTGGAGAGCAAGTCGTATCAGCAGCGTCACCTCCAGGAGCTGCAGCCATTAGTTTTCCGAGGAAAACCGCCGGGCAGATGATGGAGACGGGGAACGGGGTGGCGGTGGAGACCGGGAAAATCTACGTCGAGATGAAGGTGAGCGACTGTACTGCGAAGTGGTCGTAGTGGTCGGGTCGTAATTAGCTGAGCCATCACGCCGTGGTAGTTCCTGGCCATAGAGATGGGCTGGTGAGTGGAGGTTGGAGAAGCTTGAGTTTGCCCGATACGGTGAAGTCCACGTGCTCCGGCAATGGCAGGAAATGTGTCCCACTCGTTCACATCGAAAGCAAATCGGCCTGTCGTCAGGCGTCCTCCACGCATTTGGGTCACGGTTGCGCGGAGCAGGGCGGCGACAATGCTGTGGGTGGCTGGAGAACTGACAGCGTCGGGACGGTGCACAGAACAGACCATGTGAATACCAGCGTTGGCTAGTTCTTGGCGAACAACGGTCTTTATTAGCGATATGGTCGGCTGAGGATCACTCGGTGCTAGTGCTCTCAAGGGTGCGGGTGATATGGCCTCGATTTCGCGGCGTACGATTCTCGTGATGTCACCAGAGTGTGAATTGGGCTGGGTCGCTATACAAAGATCCTCGCAAGTTGACGTTGCAGCAGTGTCGGGGAGGCGCGTAAAGTGGTGGGCGATGCGACGACTTTCAGCCTCTTGAAAGAGTTGGCACTCCAAGATAACATCTTGCACGGTGGAACAGCCTTTGCACACAAGGAGGTTAAATGCATCGTCTGCGATGCCCATGAGCACGTGCGCTACCTTGTCTGCTTCAGCCATGGTTCGGTCAATTTTACGACAGAGGGTCAGCACATCTTGCATATACGTCAGGTAAGATTCCGTGGACGTCTGAAGGCGGGTAATTTGACTTGCGCTAACCTGACGGCGAGCACTAAAACAGAATTTTATTTCAAAATAGGCCCTTCCAGGGCACAAAAGTACCACTACGAGGTTTCTAGACGGCCATTTCAACAAACAACGTCGGCTTAATAGTTGAATTCAATGTCACTCTAACTAAATTCCTCGCATACCACCTCAAGGCATCAAGTCTGCCAGACCCCTTCGTTAAAATGAGGGCTCGTTTAATTTGTTAGACACAGAAGTAATGAGAACCAACAGACTGTAATGCCACGGTAATTATAGGGAACAGTATTCGAAGTAATTGTAATGTAAATGTGTGAGAGATAGAGAAGTTTAGGAAAGGAAAAGACGCAACTTCTGCAGTCTTAATTGAGAGCACGGCTCAGCGCCTGAATGTAAATGTGAAGAAAGAAAAGCTTGGGCAACCTGCGACGTAATGATGACTTGAAAGGGTGACGACTTCACATAATGATTCTTTTTACAATACTCGCGTTGATGCCGACATCACCGATGGACCAGCGTTCGCAAGTGAATTAGGTTTTAAATAGGAACATATTATGCGAGAAAGCGTATTTGTCCACGAGCTTCAAGTGTATTTTGATCGCTAGTCTTTTGGTTTGCGTTCTCTTGGTGCTCCTTGATGACGCCATGACAGCTGCACTTCTTGAGCTGTAGCCAGTTTCAGCTTGCGGGAGACGAGCGCGCGTGCGGTCCTAGCCCTCTAGCCATCAGCCGCGTCTTCCCAGTCCAGCTGTGCGTCCACACAGAACTCCGGGCACAACCCGGTTTTCTCACAGCGCACGTGTGCTTCCACGTCTTTCCTTTCTATTTCGCCTACGCAGCATCCGCCTGGAGGACATCCCCATAAGTTGAACCAATCAGATCTCGCCAGTAAAAAGTTGAGTAAAATTTGTCGCGTATTTTTATAGCACGTCAGGCTGAGCGCTCTGAAGTATGCCCTTGTGACCCCAGAGATTGCAGGGATTGTCAAGCATAGCTCCGAAACGGTCCAACAACCAATTCGCTTTGACTATTGAATACCGAGGCATATGAAATGACAACTGTTTTTCTTTCATTCTTTTTTTTTTCAATTACACGTTGTTGGTTCGGAGTGACGCCCATTTCATTTTTGTTGACCTTGCATGCATTATAACCCAGTCTTCTGTACGAAAGATGACCACCGGGGTCGCCAGCCAAGCAGCGACGGTTTCTGTAATAAGCCAACGCCGTGACCTCGTGTGGGAACACCCCGAGCTAAAAGCACAAAGTGCCCCCCCGCCCCCCCCCCCCCCCCCCCCCGTCAACTTCTCTCTATTTCTCTGTACGTAGAAAGGAGCCACCCAATGCGTGAGGACTCAAACAAGGTCACCGAGGGGTTCGGGCATGCTGTATACAGTCGACGGCCCAAAATTCAGCCTTTGTGTCACGCGAACAACGAGCAAATACTCTTCGACTGGCGGATGGCCATCGAGCTTCCAGATCAAATACTCCCCGACGCTCCCTGTATAAAGGCATATGCGGAACAAGTAATCGGTTCTTAGAAGATTGATTAGCCGGGTCAGTCGGTGTGGCTGCGCTGTATACATCGAAATGTAGAGTATCTTCGTGGTGGTGGTGATGTTGCTACAGGTTGTGCTAGTCTATATAACAGATCTGCCTGGAAGTTGCTCCTCCCGCCTCTTTGCAGTGTTACGTTTACCAAGAGCCACTTAGGCTTTGTATCTCTTAGATAATTTGAAAGAATAACCGACACCTCATTGTGAACCTTGTGGTATTTCCTTTTTTATATGTATGTACTTTCACGCAGTGCATGCGCGCCGAGCCTTTTACAAGCAATGCGATATCTACATATGCCCACCTCGTCCTCGTCTGGAGGGCCCTTGTGGAAATCCCATTTGATTCTGACTGTCATTTCTTTCTCATTTTATGTTTTTTTCATGTCTATTAGTTATCGTTCATGTCTATGGGTTATGCGACCTACAGCGATGACAACGCCCCTCAACGTTGCTCTTTTAAAAAGTACCAAATGTGTTAACCACGGTTTCATAGATCTGTCTGTACAAAACTTATCGCGCGCGTAAGTGATTTCGTAGCTATAGTACAACTATCTCAAGTGAACGCACATAAAATGTTCTGTTGTACACATTGAGCGCCGGTACATGCCCGCTGCACATGTTTGTATACCTATACTTGCGAGGCTGTCAGCTGCCATGTCCTGCAAAGCGACGACAAAAAAAATATGAAATTCGCAGCTCCCTGTTCTTCACACGATGGTGACGCCCATCGGCCCTGACCTGCATGCATTATTCCTGATTGTTAACGAATGTAAAACAGACAGCACGAGCGCTTGTTAGCTGTTGGAGATAGTTAACCACGATACAATGTTTGTCTAGCCTATTTCTTTCTTCTCTTTAATTTTCTTGCTCCCTCTCCCTTTGTGTCGGGGAGCAAACCATTCACGGCCTTGGCTAACCTCGCTGCCATTCCACGCCTGTCGTCTCATCTCTCTCTGATGTAACCAACTAACCCATATTTTTTCGCTAAGTGTACGCTGCTTTCATAGTGACGCGACGGTCGTGCTACTTGCTGCGAGACTCGAAATTGTCCGAGGCCTTCAATAAGAGCAGGACGAGGTCTTTCATTCTTGTCATTCTTATCCGTCAATGGCACGGTCCGTGGTTCAGGGCGACATTCTGATCTTCGAGTCCCTCGTGTAGGCTTTGACATATCGGTCGGCAAACTGACTTATCAGTCAACTCGCTCACACTCAGACTCAAATCGCGCCATGAGTCTGAGTATGAAGTATGGCAGCTTGGGCTAGTTGGTATGGCATGACGATAGTTGTAGCGCGAGAACAAAACGACGACACAGAGACAAGTGTCTTTCGTGTCCTTCTTGTCTCTGTGTCGTCGTTTTGTTCTCGCGCTATAACTATCGTCATATCGTCTGAGTATCAGTCAGTTTACACGAGTAATACCTTAGCGAGTTTGAGACCGAGTCCGGCTCAGAAAAAAGTTTAGCGAGTCTGAGTCCGAGCGAGAAAAAGTTAGGTGAGTCCGAGTATATAAAATTTTTTTCGAAGGTGGCTTGCCGCGCTCCTCAGCTCTGACTCTCAATTACAAGCCCGCTTAATACGGCCGGCCGAAGACGCCGCCAGGGCCCATGGGATCATGGCCGTCGTCTAGGTTTAGTCCTCCCTTCTCCTCTCGCACCTGAAAAAGGAAGAGGACCTTTCTGCTAATTAAATAAAGTTTGTTCATCATCACCGAAGGTGGCTAAGTTCAAGCTTTTAGCCGATCTGCGAGCGTTGCCATACACTCGTCGTAGATCATCGCGCCGACATTCCGTGCCTGCAATACGCGAGCAAATGCGGTACAACTCGTCTGTCTATGCGTCACGTCGCCATCGCTCTCCCCCATTCCGCCTCCTCTTCTGTGCCGAGCGGCAAAAAAAGATCGCTCCCCTTCATTCGCATTGTGTACGGGGGGGTGTCGCATCCGCCCCCGGCAAGCATCTACACTTCGTCGTCGTCGTCGTCATTGACGACGCCGTCACGTGTCTCCCTCCTCCTCCCCCTCCTCCTTTCCACACAGTCCTCTCGTCGACGCGTGAATCACGTAGAACAGCGGAGTCTGGGCGCAGACCAGGCAGCAAGCGCACCGGACGCGGACGACACGCTCGATCACTGCGGACGACCATACACTCACGGCTAGCAGGCCAGCGTGACAGCACCCGGACTCAGAGCGGCGAGGAAGAAAGAATCCGAACTGTAGTAAGTACTCACCGGTTTCCAGTACTAAATGGGATGAGAGGGAGGGGAGAATAAAAACGGGGCGAGGCCAAACGGACGAACACAGTCTAATAATAATATCTGGGGTTTCACGCCTCGAAACCATGATATGATCATGAGAGACGCCGTAGTGGAGGGCTCCGGAAATTTCGACCACCTGGGCTTCTTTAACGTGCACCTGAATGTTAGCACACGGGCCTCCATCATTTTCGCCTCCATCCAAAATGCTGCCACCGCAGCCGCGATTCAGTCCCGCGAACTTTGAGTTAGCAGTCGACCAACATAACCGCATAGGTCACCACGGCGGGGCGAAGAACAGTCTATTAAGCATGTTCCTGGTACAAAGCAGCACTGTAGAGGAACGCTGCAGACTTTCGGATTTGTGCCAAGGACAGCGTGCTTAACAGGCATATACTAGCCAAGTAATGAGTTTTTAAAAGGAAATAACACTCAGCCTTTTCAGTTTATTCTATTACTTGCGTTTGTTTCCGCTCGCTGGTCGCACACAAGTGCGCCGAATGACGGATGCACTGGGTACCGGAACATTCTGTAACAGAAGCCACTCTAATTTGTGCTACCGGTTCTAATTGGTAATTAGGAACAGCGCGATACGACGACAATAATCAATGAGCCAAAGAAGGGGCACACCAAACTTTGAGCGAAAATGGGACTTGCAATGCGTATGCGACCACACGCAGTCAACTTATCCAGCTGGTAGTTGTGGTAAACGAGAGTGGAAACGGGTAAAAAAAGAAAAAAAAAACAATTTCAGTGATGATGGTTGCTTCCACTCTCGTATGGCCATTAGTATTCTTGTTATCTTAACACCGCCCAGCAGGGGTGTAGCCAGGCGGTAGCACACCGGCCCGTGCCCTCCCCCTCCCCCCGAAGTATTTTATCACCATAGCAGAGAGAGCGAAAAATGACTATTTCAAGGGAGTGCCCTCCCCGTAATCAACAAGCTTCCTCCCGCCCCCTCCCCGAAAAAAATTTCTGGCTACACCCCTGCCACCCAGTATTTACGTTTGACACATTTATAAATGACCTGCAGTCGGGAATTATGCATTAGCCAAAGTTTCACTGCCGTGAATCCCGAATGCTGCTCAGTGACGGCGCATGACTTCCGTAAACCTTGTTATTACGAGCGACACATCGACTGCCTCGGGGGACCACAGAGGGAAGGTTGCCAGCAGTTGCATGCTGTTGTATGGGCGCAGCAGTTCTAACTTTAACCTGGTGAAGCCGTGGACAGTTGGTGGTTAACCATTCAAGAAAGGGAAGCTCTAGATGAGGACCAGGAGGAGGCAAGACTGGTTGCCCAGACCCCCGTTTAAATATTTCGCTTGTATCCCCATCCCCTCCTTTACCTTTGCGCAACACCCGCCCCATTCACCGCATAACTTCTGTGGTTTCGCCTTCCAAAACCATACGAGTGTGAGTCGGAAACTCTGGTTTAATTTTAATCACCCCTTGGGTTCTTTTAACGCGTACCTAAACCTAAATGCTCATGGACGCTTCGATTTTCGCTCTCACCGAAACCATTCTTACACCGGGACCAAAACGCAGCTGCCGCGGCTGGGCATTGAGCCCGCAATATAAAGCCGAAGCAACACAACGCTGAGCGCCTGCATCCTCAAGCTAAAGCAACACAATACATTGAGCCTGAAACCTAAAACTGAGGCAACTCAAATGCTTGCTTCCCACAGCCAGCCGTCCCGCAGAGGGCGCATCGTTTTCCGCCCTGTGCGTGGTAACCCTGCGGCTCGAGGATAGATAGGCCGTATAAGGTATCACGGCGGGCACTCATCCATCATTTCCTCCACCATGCATCCAGTGCGCTATACAGTGCACGGAGAATCATGTTCGCACCTCTAAATGTCCTCAGTATACAGGGACGTCTACGGGCAATGACGGACACGCAAAGACATTTTCTCGTACCTTTGTATAGGAGGAAGCACGCATGCGCAGAATAACTCACGCGCCTTCGGCTCCCGTACGCGTGACCCTTACGCTGCGCACGCTGTTTTGAGAGCATGCACGTAGCCGCAGCCCGGTAAAATGTACAAGGGTATGATACTGAAGGTTAAAAGGGCCGCTAAACAACCTCTGAAAATATAGAACGAGCACGTTATCTCTTCGCCACGTTTGCCGTCTTTTCGATGCTATTCGTGACACCAGCAGTCTGTTCTCGTTACGTCACGAGGAACTAAGCTCTCGATTGGTTCATACACGAATGATAAAAATTGCTAATTTTTTTTCTCTCCTAAGCTGCACTAATTTATTACGCAGTCCCGCGCCCGTTGTCACGCATGACGTATACCGCGAGCTATCAGCAGATTTTACTTCATTTAGGGTACTTTAAAAATAATGTGTGGAATTTAACGTCCCTAAACGACAAAGTGATTATGAGAGACACAGTAGTGTAGGGCTTCGGAAATTTCGACCATCTGGTATTCTTTGACGTGCACTGACATCGTACAGTGCACGGGTCTTCACGACTTCGCCTTGATCGAAATGCGACTACAGTGGCCGAGATCAAACCCGCCACCTTTGTGTGGGCAGGCATGCACCGTAACCGCTTCACGCACAACCATAGTCGGAATTTCGGAGTTTTCTACTGCGCTAACGGAGGTAATAGCAGTGTGAACCCGAAAAGCACGAAATCTCGATAGGCTCAAAGCCTGCTGTTGACATCGCCCATACGTATTTGTCGAAGAAATAAATGCCCAGTAGGACAGCGTAGTGAATGCGAGAAAGAAGCCCCTCTTCTTTGAACTCGGAGTGGTATAGAGGCCCTTGAATACAACACTAGTCAACGTGTCGTTATGTTGGGATATCGCTTTGTCGTGCCACTGTGCCATCCACATGCTTGTCCATCCCCTCGGGTGTATGTACACAGCGGTACGTATACAAGACTCACCAGCCGTGGCCTTAACGACAAGGTCGCTCTCGGCGCTTCTCTCTTTCCAGGCTACGCGTGTCGCGGCTCGTGCGCGGTCTAGAAGAGGCGGCCGAAAGAGACGAGTGCATGAGTACACACAATAATCGCGCGGAGAACGAGGAAGTGGAAACGCCCTGCTCCGTGTGCTCAGACAGCTTGCGAAAACACGAGATCCCCCTGATCGCGTGCACGTGCCTTTTCGCGCACAGATTCGTATACGCAGGGAACACATTGTCCGTATACTATTTTACGGATGTTATTCGGTGTCGCCGTATTGCGCTGTTCACCTTGTCGTTGTGTGTCCTCAGCATCTACCATGAAGTAACAATAATAAACGTGGTTTAACGTCCACAAGCACGTATGATTATGAGAGATGCCGTAGTGGAGGGCTCGGGACATTTCGACCTTCTGGTGTTCTTGAACATGCGCTATCGCACAGTACGAGGTCCTCTACCATTTCGCCTCCACCCAAATGCGACCGCTGCGGCCGGCATCGAACCCACGACCTTCGAGTCAGCAGTTGAGCACCGTAGCAACTACACCAACGTTGCGGACAACCCTGAAATCCCGAACGAGCGCCCTGTTCCCCCTCCCCCCGCCCTATGGTGAAGAATAACCCGACAAGAGTTGGAGGGTGCCATTCATCGGTTGTAGACCGAAATTTAACATGGCGGCGGAAGAGACATCAAGAATAAAAAAAAGATGCACTCTTAATTCTGTTTATTATGCAATGCTTTATTAAATACGCATGCATTCGCTGTTTTAATTTGCCCTCGATAGGCGACTAAAAACGCCCAATCCTGCCTTCTCTCGTCTTTCTTCATAGCCTTAATTGCGCCACAACTATTTTGTCAAGAATAAAACACAGCGAACGAAACAGTGAAAATGCTGGGTGGGGAAGACGGGGCGCATATTTCATATCTCTGGAAGATGGGTGGGAGGCACTTGCTTTCCATTTTACGGTAAACGAACAGTGCATGAAACTGGTCTCCTCGCTGAGTTCCATGTTCGTCACCTGTCACGTCGCGTCATTCAAAAATAGGAAAATGCTCGTCGAATAGCCAAGGAGGCGGTACCCGTGTGTCTAGTGCCAAATCGTTCATAGAAGCCAAGCGAAGAAGCAAGCTTCGTCAACCGTCCATCCGGAAATGTTCTTACTTCAATAATGTTTTCGTGCTTCATTAAAACGAATGAACCAGTACTGATAGACATCCCAAGCTGACGCTCTTATTGTAAAGTATAGAATTATGCAACGCTGACCGACGGTTCGCATGACTGCCCCCATCAGGCCCACAGACGCTCATTGAATACTATGCGAAGGTGCGGCATGCACAATGATTTGGGCCCCCATCTAAAGACGGTGCGTGCATGCTGTTGGGGAAGCGGGAAAAAAAGTAATGCCTCATTCACCTCTGCGAAATCACAGCACGCTCGTCACGCAGATCTCTCGCAAATGGCAGTGCCGGCCAAAAAAAAAGTGGCAAACGCTTCCGTATCAGAAAATTCCAACATGCGTAGGTAGGCCAGTATTTGCAACAAAACTATAGTTGCGTACTTTTGTAAACTATCAAGGCAAATGTAAGCACGCAAGCGAGCGCTCGTGGGTGAATCGTTTCGTTTGCTTTCCGGCTCTCTGTGCGCAGTACATGTGCCAAAAGAGTGCAACATGAATGCTACGCGTATATCTGGGTTTTTACGCGTGGTTTTGTCACCCCTAATCGTTCAGATTGTTGCATTATGATGCAGATGTCACGAAGCCGCCATGTGCCAGTGTCAAACTGCACAGGTCATGGTACAGAGAGTGTACTTGCTGAATTTCATGTTTATAAAAGAACTTGTTGTTGGGCTAGTTGGTAGAGCATTTCAAAAAGTTAATTCGAGCGCGAAAACTTGACACGATCACTCACACACGCACACACCCATGCACACACCCATGCCGTGGGCGCTGTGTGTGTTTGATGCATGGGTGTGTGCGTGTGGTGTGAGTGATCGTGTCAAATTTTCGCGCTCGAATTAACTTTTCGAAATTTAATGTTTATTTTTGTTAGACCCTGAACCGTGATTTAACAATTCCACCATTGCGTTGCAAGAAGGCCAGGTACTTCCTCAAAGAGTGACATCATTCAGTTAAGTACTCTGGAGGCTTAACTGTCCAAGGGCCCCAAACGGCCATGCGAACTGGCCTCTGTCACTTCGCTTCTATGGAAATGCGGATGCCGAGGGGACTCGATCCGCGACACTTGGGTCTGCAGTCGACCACCGTATATAACCTGTGTGCGATCGCGGCGGACTAAAGCCAATTGTTAGGCTCTTGCTTTTCTGTCCGTTTCTTTGACGCTAATCGAGAGACCAGTGGGGCTTAGAAGTGTGGCAGCTTGGGCTAGTTGGTATGGCATGACGATAGTTATTGCGCGAGAACAAAACGACGACACAGAGACAAGGACACGAAAGACACGAGCGCAAACTTCCAACTGAGTTTATTGCGCAGAGCACGAAAATATATAGAGGAGACAGTGACCATGGCACAAGAGCAGAACATGAGTAAGAAAACCAAAAACAAACAACACAAATACAAAGGCACTGAACAACAGCAAAGAAAAACCTAGAAGAAACCGAACCAGAAAGGTAAAGCTACCTGCGCGCACCGAATCCTTCGAGGAACCTGCGTTCCTTCTCGGACTAAGCCACGGAGGGCTTGCTAATCCAAGGCACCTGTTCGCGTTACCTGCCCGCACCGAATCCTTCGAGGAACCTGCGCTCCTTCTCGGACAAGGCCACGGAGGGCTTGCTAACACAAGGCACCAGTGGGGGTCACCAGTGGGGGTCACGTCTGTAGGCGGGCCTCTGTTTTGTGACGGTGACTATATATGTTCGAACCGCCAGAGCTTAAGGGGGCCTTAAACAAGTGCAGCAAACGCCAATGAGATATAAACACTTCTCGGTGCCGTCTGAATTGTGGGCGACCTCGGGGCCCAGGGTGATCCGTACGAGACACTCTATACTCACATACTCGGCCCTCCCGACACGACAAGCGTTGAGTGGGATCTCATCTCGATAATGGCGCGAAAAGTGAAAACAATCACCCGCACTTCCTAATACATGGTTCGGATCCTTTGTCTGCAGAATATAATGGTAATTATTTAGGCTTTACGCCCCCAAACCGCAATTACGAGAAACGCCGCAGTGCTGGGCTTCGGTAATTTCGACAAGGTCGCGTTGCTTACGTGCACCGGCAAAGACCCTGTATATGTCACCTACACCGAAAATGCGACTATACAGCGGCCGGGATTGAATCTGAGACCTTCAGGCCAGCAGCCGAGCACCGTAAACACTAATCCACCTTGGCCGATTCAAAGAGTAACGATATGAAATTGATGAAGTTGTGTGCAGTGCTTTAACGCGTAAATCCAGCTTTACATTTGTGCGCACCGAAATATAAGCACATGGGCCACCATCATTCCGACTCTAACGAAACGTGTTTGCCGGCCGCGACCGAGATTCGATTCCCGCGACCTTTGGGTCCGCACTCAAGTGCCAAAACCACTAGACCGATGGGGCGAGTATTTGTCTGCGGAATGGAATGCGCACTTGACGAATGCAGCAACACTGCAGCCGTGGGCCCTTATCAGTAAAGTGAGTGCTCCCGCTATACGCCTTCTTAGCGCGTTAGGCCACTCGAGAGGAGTATGTGCGTTACTACAATCTGAGCGACCACTCTAATTTCACGCGTATTGTCCGGCCGATATGCGAAGCTCATATACTGAATCGTCGCGACGGCGGATATTTATCTCGGTGGACGTGGTGCACACAACGCGACAATCAACTGCATTCTTTCCTAATAACGGAGTCATTTAAACCACTGTGAATCTGGTACTTGTATGGCTCGCAATATACAGCGACATAGTTTCTTGCAAATATACCACCAACAATCCTGCAAATGCGCAAGAATCGCCAACGTGACATTTAAAATGAGTGCAGTAATCACAACTTTTCAGTAGTACATATATACTCCTTCAATGCAGTCGCATTGCGCGGTACTCACACCAACATTGTGCGCGAAATATAGTGCTATTCTGGAATCGGGCATAATCAAAACCATGGGAGCAACGACTTTAATGGTACGACAACCCATATGTCTCCGCCAGTTCTTTTTTTTTTCTTTCTTTCTTTCTTTCTTTCTTTCTTTTTCTTTCTTTCTTGCTTGCTTGCTTGCTTGCTTGAATTTTTCTTTTTTTATGTAACTACTGATACTCTTGACTCTTTTAACTATTGACTCTTTTAATGTAACTATTGAGACCCCGTGCGGCGTCCATACTTACGATCGGCTTAAGATGGGCGCGCTTAAAATGGACGGTAGTGAACCGCCCATCTTACAAAAACATCGCAAATGGGTAGCCCCACGGAGAGTGCCCAACAAAATGAGCCCTTCCGGGTTGGCACTCTTTTCGCCATTTCGCCCCCATCAAAATGCAGTGATTACGACAAGGAATCGAACCCGCACCTTCGTGCTTCGCAGAGCTGAGCCATTGGCGATAAGCTGCCAGTTGGGGTAACTGAACAGAACGAGCATGGTTCGCAGTCGCCAGCGAAGGTTGACATGGGATTTGCATATAATGAGTATAGCTTGTTCGTGACTTCACAAGCGACGCTTCTGAACGTACTGGCACTCCCTAATGACGGCTTTGATGATAAACAAGTTGTATTAATGTGAAAACGACGTGGCAGGAACGTCTCCATGCGTGAATAGCGAGAGAACGTGCATGCTATGCACGCTTCGATAACATTAATGTGACGTCACGAACGTCACATCTCCACATACTGGGGCTCCAACATAGCGGTTTAAGTGACTTCACCTTTAGGTATTAGCTTTGCACGAGCAAAGATTTACACTCTTGCTTCTTTTTCAGGCACTTCCGGTTTTTCTAATATTCAGAAAATGTAATCTCAAATTAAACATATGTAAAATCGGTGCTTCTGCAGCAAGCAAGGAGTCATATTAGATACAGAAGACATTGAAGCACAAGTTTACTTAAGTGCAAATTGACTGTCAGTACAATTCATGAAGACTAGTTGAAGGAGTTCAATCAAAGATAAGGCGGTTTTGTTTGTGAGCAGGTGGGGTCGTTGTGCCCCTGGCGGAGCTAATACAAACCACGCGTTCCTTCCCAGGGCCGTGCTAGACTGCGCCGGCGCGCGCACAGGTGCAATCTAACCCGGCCGTGTCCTTTTTTTCGTAAACTCTGAGATCCGTTTCGGCAGTCCGGCAAACCATTAAGTTGACCGTCTGTGCGACAGCGGGACACATACGCCCCACTTTTCCATTAGCAGAATAAAATTTTCTCCCACATGACCCGTCGCAAATAGCGCAAGCTTAAGTCACTAATATCTTACTTAAATATTCATAATCTTGAAAGAATTATTTCACCATGCTTCCAAGGGGCGGTTGTAGTTCATAATGGCGTTGAATTTCGGTGAATTGTTCTTATATATAGCTTCCAAATTTTCCTATTTTTGAGATAAATATGCCCTACCAATCAAAACCGCTGATTAATTTCCTTTGTTTTCTGGTTTTTCAGATAGGTAGCTTTAGCTTCCAGTCATCACGTGCTTTTGTAAATATGTGTAATAACTCAACCGTTAACTGCATGAGAACCATCCCCAACGAAATCGTCCTCCTCATCCCTCAGCGCAATAGATCATTGATGCATGGTAATTTTTTTCTTGGTGTCATATACGGCTTGAAAACTATGCACATGATCAATAACAACATCTGAACTCGACAATTCGGACAGCGAAAGCAAAAAAAAAAAACAATGAGCAAATAAAAAGGGGGCGTTGGTGCACGCGGTGAAGTAAGCTTTACAAGAACAGACCACAGCGATATGAAGGCTCGCAAGAGGCGCAACTCTTGGTGTTGTTCTCCTGCTGGAATGAGATCCGCCCAACTTTCCTCTTCACATCTTGAGAAGTATTGCTCTCTGCGTCACATCATCCCAAAATATCCGGCCCCGCCGCGGTGGTCTAGTGGCTAAGGTACTCGGCTGCTGACCCGCAGGTCGCGGCTTCGAATCCCGGCTGCGGCGGCTGAATTTCCGATGGAGGCGGAAATGGCGTAAGCCCGTGTGCTCAGATTTGGGTGCACGTTAAAGAACCCCAGGTGGTCTAAATTTCTGGAGCCCTCTACTACGGCGTCTCTCATAATCATATGGTGGTTTTGGGACGTTAAACCCCACAAATCAATCAATCAATCCCAAAATATCCGTTCATGCAATCGCGAGATGATGACTTCATGAGACAATAAGACAGTGTTTTCCCACTTTTTGATAACACTCTCCCGTGTAAGTGGGACATATATGTCAAACTTTTCTTCAGTGAACTATACTAGGTTAATTTTGGGTGAATTGTGTGTCATACTAATTGTTTGTAGTTCATATCGTTATATCACAGCTGTCTTTTATGTCACCACATCAAAAATTGGCACACCAGAGCGCACGAACGCCGAGGAGCGAGTGGCACTTCCAGGCAGGACCTCAATGAAAACCAGCAGATAATGAAGCGAATGAAAGCATAGGGGACGTTAATTGTACAATTTCAAGTGAACTCTCGTAATTGTGATGGATATGCCAAGAAAGTTAAGTGAATGAAAGGACAATTTGCGGCTGGCAGGGACCGAACCACCCATCTTTATTATCGGACAGGCGGTCGCCTCCAGTTTCAAGTAACTTCTATTTATTTATTTATGTTGCTTATTTATTTATTTATTTATTTATTTGTTTATTTGTTAAGGTGTTTATTATCCGGTACCCAGTGTTAACGCGTAATGACGACAGTCATAGCCAGGCACGGACTCCAAGCACGAGCGGCGTCCTTTTTGGAGATGACCACCTACAGGGCACTCGAAAGTGAAAACACCTATTTTCCAAGTCCAAAGAGCTCACAACAGTTCATTTATTTGCCACTATTACAGAATTCAAGATGGCGCCCACGCTGGGATACTGGGACCTGCGCGGACTGGGCCAGCCGATCCGCAACCTGCTGATCTACAAAGGGGTCGACTTCGAGGACAAGCGGTACAAGTTCGGCTCGGCGCCCGACTACGACCGTGGGGATTGGCTCAAGGAGAAGTTCTCGCTGGGGGTCATGTTTCCCAACCTGCCGTACTACGTCGACGACGAGGTCAAGATAAGCCAGAGCTTGGCCATCATGCGCTACCTGGCCCGCAAGCACGACCTCGGCGCCAGGTGTGTGCACGTGGCCACAAGGAGTGCTCGTACCATACAAATCAGTTCTATTTACTGATAGGCGTCGTCATCTATTCTTGCTTTATTATGTTCTGGTGAGTTACACTGCCACGTAAACATGGACCAAGTGATTGAGCAGGGATGGACGAAGTTGTGCCGCACGCCTCTTCGTCCACAGAGAACAAAATGACGTGCATTGCTAAGCATCGGATCGCGGGCTGGATATGGGCATTGGTTGACCTGCCGTATAAATGCCACGCAGAGGTTGCTTTGTCGGAACAAATTGGCAACAAATACGCAGTAAACATATGAAGAAATGACAACAAAAACGAACGAAGCAACAGTAATAGGTTAGATTTCCCTCCGCCGTGAGTACGCGTTATTTTACCAGTGCCTAAATAAAAGTTTATCCCGTCCCACGTACCCTGGGAACCGGTGTTATGCGAAACATGCATCAAGAAGTTCGCTATGCGGCAATTTTAAAATGAGCACAGCGTTACGAGGCGGATGGATGTAGTCCTCAGTGAAGATGTGTGGAAATTTCATTCGCATTTTACGTATCAGGAAAACATGAAAATGTGGGATAATGATTGTTCACAGTTGCGTCGCGATGCCGCCATTAATGTGTGCACTACCAGCACCAGCAGTGGTAGGCTGAAATGTTCTTGTATTAGTCCGTGATAATGGTTACGTGAAGCTTATAATGCTGAAGCGTATACGATTATTTAGTTGTTTTTTTTTCTTTGAGGCAAGCGTTACGGGGTGGATCAACATTAAGTGCAGTAGTTGTGAGCACGTCGTGGGCTTTTCAGGAACGACCACTACTACACTGTTTTAATGGTGACTACACTGGGTAACTTTTGCTGTGGCATAACGTCAGCACACGCGATAGAGCACTGATGTCATATTATCGAAACGAAGTGCGCTTTACGGTGGGACAACATGAACATCATACGTAAGTTTTGTTAGCGCGCTACCGTGCGGTCGAGCAATGCTTGAATGTAGCTCGCTGATCATAGGAATGAAAACATAATGTTTATTAGACTGTTGTGAAGTGGAGTCAGCATTCAAATCACAATTGACGCGAACTCGGCGCGACGTCTGTGTTATACATTTACACGTGGAATGTTCGTTATTTTGTGAAAAAGTTAGTCAGCACTGCAAGTGCAAATGAAAATCCACCGACCTTACGCCTGCATAGTGTCTTTTTGTTAAGCAGTTTCAAGAGCCCGCGTGGCTCTGTGGTAGAATGTCTTGTTGCAACGCGGAGCGCTTGGGTTCAATTCCTGCTGAGGTCCTGATTTTTCTATCTTTGCATTCGTCGGGTTTACGCTGCCGATGTCGGTTTCTCTTAATGTCTTCACATTTAAGCTACTAATGTCGGTCCTTACCGTTCCGGGGTAGATATAACTGGCCAAACACCTGTGGTGCGTACCCGCCTACCACGGTCCGCGGTATACGGGTATGTGCCACAACCCACAAGTGTCTGGAGGAAAGGGTTCGACACAGTACACTGTGTCCATAAGTACACTCCCGCTGAAAAAAAAATATTCAGTACCGTTGTAATGAAGGTTCGCGCTCTTCAGTTAAGCAATGTCGCAATATATGACACCACGGATTACGTGACAATAGCACATACACACAGACACATACGTGCGGACGTTTTCCTCCACGGCATCTAAACTGCACCTGACGGCAAGAACGTCTATTGCAGGGACGAGCAAGAGACCACCCAGCTGGACGTGATGGAGCAGCAGGCCAGGGACCTCGCCTGGTGGCTCGTCATGGTCTGCTACTCGCCAAACTTCGAGGAGCAGAGGGCCAAGTACGAAGAGACCATGCTGGGACAGCTGCGGCTCTGGGACGAGCACCTGCAGGGCAAGCTGTGGGTGCTGGGCGAGCGACTCACCTACGTCGACTTCCTGCTCTACGAGGCACTCGACTGGAACTACGAGTTCAAGCCTGAGGCCTTCCAGGGGTTTCCCGTCGTGGTGGCGTACATGCGGCGCTTTGAGGAGCTTCCGAACCTGAAGGAGTACTTCGCCTCGGACAAGTACAGCAAGTGGCCTCTTATGGGACCCATGGTCAAATGGGGCCACGTCAAGGAGTAGACCTGAACCACCGTTGGATGTTCTCTGCACGCTCCATCAGCACTGTCTTTTGTGAAAGGCGTGCGTTTTTCACATTTTCGTTGGTAACAGGCCCGGAGTTCGCTAGTGAATACAATGGCGATACTATGCTGTAACTGAAGGTTACTTGAGCGACGCAATGCTAAAGTAGCGTACATAGTAATGCGACCCAAAAAGTTTACATTTATCGGAGTGATATTAGCAGGAGTGAAGATTTACTGCCCAGCATCTGAATGCCTTCCAACACGCATCACAACGTGACTGCAATCACTGCATTCAAGTATCTGCTGCTTCTGTAAGGAATGCAGAAACACGAAGCAATAAAGATTTCGTTTATGTGACCCTGTTAGAATGCTGAGTTCTGTATGTTGAAGCATAACAAATATGGACCAAAATATCAAAGCCTGCCCACTGGTTTATTTTTCTAGAAGGGCTTGGCTAGACCATATGAAAATGTGAAAATGTTATCGCGCTCTCAGTGTATGCCGTCGAAAAGCTCCTTATCTCAGACCATTCACCGCAGCATGCACTTCGGATCTCCGATATACCGCACCTCTAATGCCAAAGAACAATTGAATTCAAAGAAGCCCGTGAGAAATGCAGAAACGCGAATCGATCAACTTTTCGTTCATGCGATGCTGTTAGCGTGGTCAGTTTCGACGTGCTTTGACTTTGAAAACCAAGAAAAAAACAAGTGGCCTTAACGGTGATGCGTAAATAAGCGACGCTGAGAAACAATGAGCGCGTTACTAATGCGAGATAGAAGTGCGAACGCAGAGTTTCGGGAACGACCTCAAATCGCATGAGGATCCAATATTTTATTAATTTAGAGTAATACTGGCGCTCTCACTAACCTTCCCCGTATATATTGTTTGCTTAATTGTGCCGTTTATAGCACGTATTATATTTGCAATAAAGAAACCCATTCATTGTTATTCTCTTTGCGGGGGTGTGTTTTCCTGAGCAATCAAGTACACATATTTATACCATAGTCAAGCATTCACATTTAATCGTGATTGGGCCCAAACCAGATCACTTTTCTGCACAGCGATCGACGATGATGATTCGTGAACGGTACGAAAGAATAAAGAAGTGGTGTGTCATTGCACGCGAAAAATCAATGCAAGGGTAAGCAGAACTACAGCCAGAAATAGGTACACCGAACTTCTGCAAAGCGAGTACAATAAACTAGAAAAGAGATACACGTGAGTATTCGATGTGGCTACATGCCAGAGAGATTCTGCCGACGTTGGCAATAATACCTACGCTTCTTCGATTTTGCCTTGTGCAAACAGACAATTATCAGTCATAATAACTATTGGGGTTTCACGTCCAAACAGCACCATATGGTTATGAGAGACGCCGTAGTGGAGGGCTCCAGAAATTTCGACCACCTGGGGTTCTTTAACTTGCACCTAAGTTGAAGCACATGGGCCTCAAACATTTTCCCGTCCATTGCAAATGTGGTCGCCACGGCTGGGATTCGATTCCGCGACCTGCGGATCAGCAGCCGAGTGCCTTATACCCACTAGACCACCACGGCGGGTGGTTTATTGGCATTACAGTTAAAACACCAGGACGCGGTGTTTTTTGGTGTGCCCTACACCAAATATGTCGACGGTAAATGCTAACAAAGAAACAAACGAGCTCCTAGGACAATTAACCTTCTTTGCATCTTTCAGAGGCCCGGCCGTGAACTTGATGTCTTTGAGAAGCAAATGAGGGTTTAATGGTCAGCTGCCACCTCGTGGTCACCTCAGGTGCCACTTGACGCTCTCTGTCTGAAAGAGCATTCAAACCTCTCCACCCAGACTACAGGTATAGCGCTGTATCACACACTCAGAAATACCCAGCAAAGTGAACGACGAAGGAAAAGGCAGTGGGTTTCAGCCCCATTGACGTCAAATGTGCCTATTCCTCATAGTTACTACAATACAGCTAAAAAAACTAATAATATCTCGTAGGCCTTCCTTGCCTTGATTGTCGGTTGGAAGCACTAGGCCTTGTGTAAAAAAGAAAAAGAGACCCTCTAACATTTCACTTTCCCGCTTACCCCACAGGAAGCTGGTACGTCACGTGATGTAATTTTATCAGTGTCAACTTACTACAGCACAGCACACCGCTGCCGGCGACTCTTATTCAGCGTACAATCGAGCGTCATGGTAACAGGCACCGGAAACCTTTACCTGGACATCCGACGTCTTCGAAACAGGAGCGCATACTCGGCAGACACAGTTGCACAAAGCCCGGATGAGAAACCGAAGCGGGGACAGTGTACTCGGGGCTATTCTTGCTATAGCGAGCTGCTCGATTGACTGCGCGTGCTATCATGCTCCTTTTACACCCGTCTTCACGTACAGGAAGGTGTATTCTTGTAGGACAGCTTAGCAGCTAAGGTGTCGCATCAGGGTTGCCTGACATGGCCTCCTAAGTACGTACGCAGACGCCAGCACTTTCATACTTCATGCTTCGTAGAAAACACCGCTAGAGTTGCCGAGCGCCTGTTGCTGGGACAGAATGGTGATGTGTGCTAAGTTATTAATAAGTAATTCTTAAGATAGAGTGCAAGGTATACCATTTGCGATGGCACATTTATGTACATGGTTTCACACTACCCTGCACTGTATACGTTCAAAGCCCGATGAAAGTAGTGGGAAAATACTTCCAATAGCCAGGGTACTGATGAGTCTGAATAAACAGCATCATGCCGGCGGCACGACAACATTGACGACTTTGTTATGACGACTAACATGGTGCAACATAAATTACGAGCAGCAAGACTGCGAAAACAAGATAATGGAACGCGCAGACACGGACACAAAAGAAGATATCAGGGACAACACAAATCACGTGTTATATTTCCACCTATATCCACGTCTGCTCGCCTACCTTCTCTCATCATGAATATGGACCCTCTAAACATTCTGTCGTTCTAAACTACGGAAACAGTTTTGCTGGTTTCGCACGACCCTGCCCCCTTTTGAGCAACGAGAGCAAAACCTTTTACCACTGAATCATACCACACCTTACAGCAGTTTAGCCCCGGGCTCCAGCCGCAATAACCATGCATTGGGGGAAGATTGACCATCGTGGTCAACACGAGTGACACAAAAAGTTATCACGCCATATTAAGTTACCATGACGTCATGTTGGCAAACTCTCAAAATTTAGACGTGAGTATGACGCCACATAACAAGACATCATGCAGTCAGAGGTGTGCCGATTGCTGTGGCAGTGCAAAATTATGTTAAGTGCACAAAGCTTTCGGAGGGTGTCTGGAGAGGATCAGTTCGTCGACTGCTATGGTTCTATTGGTTCAATCATATTGTACGCATCTTTTGTACACGCGTCTTATAAACTCGTATCGATTTTTTTATATTTTGATGAAACAGTGGCACGCTTTCTGTTATGTTTTCGCTTTTGTTGTTTCTGCTGCGATCCAGCTAAGCCAGCTGTGCGCGTGCACGTTCTTGCACCCTTTTTCCTTGCCCCGGTTGCTATCCAAAATACATAGGCTAAGTTTCTTTTGTACGAACCATTTCACCTCTGCAGTATAAGGCGGCGGCGCTATCAACAAGAAGACACTCGGTGGATTTCACGGCTGATGGTTGTCCCGTCTGCGATGTCCTCTTTTCGACGACCACTCGCCGATTGGGGCTTTACCCGCGATCTCTTCTAAACATCTCCCAATCCTGACTTTTCTCTCTGGCTCTTTTCATCCCTTGTTGTCCCTTCCCTTGTGAACCACTGCTGGAGGGTCCCACTTAGTTAAAGACAGTTGCAGGGTTCAGTATTTTTAGGGGCGAAGCTCCTTATAACGGCACCCGTTCGTCCCTCGTAGACGTTGTAGTGTGTAACAAGTATAACACTTTGACCTCCAAGGTGGTGCCGGTGAGAGATTTCTTCTGTGCGTTGCTGAACAATAAAAGATAGTGCTCAATTTACATGCCAATGGCTGCTAAGGGGGAATGACAGACAGGAGCATTTGACTTTTAGTTAACGCGCACGCTTCGATCCCCATTAGCAGCCATTGGCATGAACATTGAGCACTATCTGACGAGAAGGGGTTGCTACGTTATACTCGCTGGGTGTAACCTCCTAAGTTTTAGAAAGGTTTAGCGAGCGTTGGGCCGCAGTGCCATGAATACAGTTAACTAGTATTTACCATGAACTCGAGGTGGTTAAAGGTGGGAAGTAGACCCGAAGCGCAAGCCGTAAGGAAGTGTGCGTGTGCCACCTCTCGTTTAGTCCTTGGAATGTCCGCTGGAAGGCGGTGCTTCAATATGGAGAATATATGATGTAAAGATGCGAGATGGTGGTACTTGGAGTGTTGAATAGATGGACGAACGGACACACAGACAGACGCATGGATGGACGTATCAATGGACGCAGGGGCGGATGCATGGACGAATGCAGGGACGGACGCACGAACAGACGCACACACGGACGGCCTGATGGACGCATGGACGGACGGAAGCAAGAACGAATGGACGGACGAATGCTTCGCCCCACTCTTCATCATTCACTCCGTGGATATGCTGCCATTTTTTCTTCATTAAGTCCTTAAATATATAAAGAATCCCCTCCTTATTAATAAACGTTGTTCCACCACTATCATGTCGCCTATGCTGCTACTGGTCACAGCGGTATTACTACGTTTTCGCCTTCCAGTCACCTTACGCGAACACCTGATATACCATGTAAGTTTCTATCAATTTAGTTGCAAACCAGTCAAATCCTGTGACGCCTACTCCCATTGACTTCCCTTGAGGTCACAAGCCCACAGCATACCATGCAACATTGAAACGCCAGGGTGGTACCGATCGTGCACAACACCACGTCAGAGTGGCGGAAGGTGCGCTTTCCAAGGCCTTCCGGCTGAACGCGCGAGGAGCGGACAACTAAGAAATTGGAAGTGTTGGACTGAACACACATCTACGGGCGCTCAGCAAGACTGCACGTCCAGAGAAAATAAAATTGATACTCTTTCTTTCTCTCGCGATGCGGCTCCCTCCACGTAGGAACACGACAAGCATCAATTAAAAATGCAGTAAAAGAAGCATATTATAAACTCACAAAGAACAGAAATTAGTTCGATATATTGGATAATTGGATAAATAACTTTTACTGAAATATTACTTGTGATAGAAATTTCGTTGTGCAAGATGGCTTCTATGGAAATGCATCTTTATATTTATTTCCTTCCCCCCCCCCATAGTTTCTAGTTGCGGAAGTGGTGTTACATGCAGGGCGCGCCTTATACGCAAAAAAAAATGTAGTACTGATGTAAACAGCCCCTCAAAATTTACGCTGCTGTGCGTTCTTGTTGGCTGCCGGGAGCATTTTGTGAGCTTTTGACTCTATAGCATCAGCCTTGTTTTTGAATATATTACTCATATTGCTGCTTGGGATGCCGTTCTCGGTGGTAACGTACGTCTTCATTCTCCAAATTCAACTGTTCATTATAGGTAGCTTTCAAGAGAACCGCTCTTCAACTTATGTACAGTGATCGAGAGAATACATTCAAAGCTTACAAGAGAGATTGTTGACACTGAGGGTATCTTATCCCTAGGTTCCACGTGCATCACACCGTCGCCTATACTATGTATTAAGGAACTCTCAAGAAGTTATTTTTCTGTGCATAACATGTCACGTGATGCTTTTGCTCGGCTGGCATACGTAAGCGAATGTGGAAGCGCCTGCGTTGTATGTCCTGCTCAGGTGCCCCCGTTCATTCGGCGCTATTTTTCGTCGTCAGTATTCAACAAGTCCATATTTTAACTGTTCTGTCGGGGAGAACAGCCGGTCCTGTTTCGCAGCATCTATATATAGCGTTAAAAAATGGCAGCGCATCTGCGAGATTTGCTGCAAGTGTCATCGGAAGACGATAGTTTTCTGTCAGGAGGTGCTGTGTGAGATGTGAACGCCATCTGGACTTAATTTCAAGGAACAGACGCTTACGTAGAGCGCAGAGACACTGGTAGGTGGCAGGACCGTATTGTCTTAGCGAAGCCTAAAAAAACGCCCGCTTTTATGTGCTATAGCTTCACATTGTCAGCGCAGCGTAATAAACACTAAGGTATTTTGAATTGCGTATTTTTGCATTTTTCTACTAAAAAACACGACACCGATTACTTACGTATTGACATCACACCTCAGATATGCTTAATATTTGCTTTTTGATGAGAAATGTTCCCAACACTAGGAACGCAACCACCAGATCAAGATGGCTAGGCGTTGCCCCGCCACAGTGGTCTAGTGGCTAAGGTACTCGGCTGCTGACCCGCAGGTCGCGGAATCAAATCCCGGCTGTGGCGGCTGCTTTTCCGATGGAGGCGGAAATGTTGTAGGCCCGTGTGCTTAGATTTGGGTGCACGTGTACTCAGATTTGCGTGCAACCCCAGGTGGTCAAAATTTCCGGAGCCCTCCACTACGGCGTCTCTCATAATCATATGGTGGTTTTGGGACGTTAAACCACACAGATCAATCAATTAATCAAGATGGCTAGGCGTTGAAGAAGTGCTTTAACTTTGGCCGAGTGGCTCATTCTTCTGGACAGACAGACAGACAGACAGACAGACAGACAGACAGACAGACAGACAGACAGACAGACAGACAGACAGACAGGCAGGCAGGCAGGCTGCAGGCAGGCAGGCAGGCAGCGGTGGATTGTTATTTACAACCTATTTAAAAGAGCCACTTTCATCTTTGACACTTGAATTTCCGTCATGGGTGAACATATATAAAAGAGAAGTGGCTCATTAGTACCGAAGCGTTGGACCAAGAAAAAGTGCGTATACGCCATCCCAGAAGTTCTTATAGTCTTCACTCATCCGTTGATTCACGAAGTGGGCGACAGTGAACAAGGTAGTCCCGGTGTATTGTACACTGAAGCTACGGAAGGCAACAACAAGCTGAGTAATAAAGCACTACTAACGACTAAATTTCAACAATGGGACTGATAAGGCGTGGCAAAACTCAGGAATCCTCCGTGAAGAACTGGGCAGGTATGCGCCGCAGAAGGCGATAATTTTCGCAGAAAATTATTTGGGGGGGGGGGAAGATGGCGAGATCACCTGCTGTTGCAAATAGCAATATAACTGTTTACGGTCACAAAAATTGCTGATCGCAAATTGAATTTTTCTCTCTTTGATTATAGAGTGAATAACTACAGTTATATGACTGCGATGTCGTTTTTTTGTATTCCTTTGCTTACAGCTGCCTGAGCATTTTGCGGCAAGATTAGCACTTGGGCGTTAGCTTCGAGGCGACACACGTAGATAGGCTGGTGGCACGTGTACAAAAGCGCGGCAGAACTTGACAGTACTGAAATCTTGCTGATCAGGCCGTTTCGCTGAGTCTCCTTACTACTGAGGAAATTTGGAACAGTATACCGTTATCGTCCATTCACGTCGCTTCTGCCACGAGGAGAAGGAGGAGCAGCTGCCACACCACAGGTTGTAAAGCGACAACACGTGTATCTACACCACGCGACGAGCGTATCTGCGCGACCTGTGGACGGAACGGAACGCCTTCGACAGGCGATGGTTAATAAAGCGGTGGACGTTGCCCCGCTGTCTCCGTAGGGCGTTCTCAGCGGTCTCCGACGGCTTCCTCCAAACGTGCGTATACGGCCTTCAATAAGGTTGAGAGCTGGGCTTGTTGGTGACTGATCATTATACCTCACGGTGAAGTAGCGCCCTTTGGTCGGATACTAAGGAAACAAAAAGGACACGAAACTTGTTACGAGCGTCATCTCATTCTTGTCCCCTTTGTAACCGTTCCAAGAGCGCTACTTCGCAGTGTAGTGCACTGAGTGGGTGTGGCCAATTTCCAAATCTGCTCACTCCCCAGCACCACAGAAATAGAACTAATCTTTTCGAAATAGTTGGCTCTTCATAGTAGTAGTAGTAGTAGTAGTAGTAGTAGTAGTAGTAGTAGTAGTAGTAGTAGTAGTAGTAGTAGTAGTAGTAGTAGTAGATATAGCTCGCAAGACCCCTGATATTAACCCATATAATGTTCCGTGTGATATCACAGTATACACGCGTCCACTCTCAAGTCTGAAATCGGTTTTCGATGCTTGAGTCGTGCAGCACAAAATAGGCGACTGTGTCACAGCACGAACCGACAGCCTCAAAGACGCTGAACACCCAAAATAGTGCACTGCTCTTTTGTCCTGTAAGAAAAACACCTGAGAATCACCGAGGCTTTTTTGCCGGCACCGTCGCCTGCAGCCTCTTCGTCACACTTAAAAGCGTTTCTCTTTCAAGTTCAGAGCCATCGAAGGGCCCACACTGTCAGCATCTAAACATGTATTATGCCGCCTGCCACACTGGTGAAATCGTGTATATATAACATGGCTATTTTCATAGTGTGAAGGGCACGAGAAAGGGGGTTGAGGAGGTGATATAACGGTGAGGAGAAAGGATAGGAGGAGAGAAGAGGGTGAAACATAATAGCCATGTATGGCGTCACGCAGGCATATATCCACGTATAGCATATTCATGTGTAGTATAGAATAGCAAGGGAGCAGTAACGGGTAGTAAGAGTCAGGAGGAGTGCAACATGGTGCAGTCACGTTGAAGGGTGCTCGTTCGGGTGATTTGGTGATCGTACATCTTGTCCTGCCTGTTTTCTCCTCCTCTTGTCTTCGTTTTACAAGAGCGCTGTTCTTTCACAAGATGGAGTCATGTATAAATTTGCAAAACATAGCGTGGAGAGTAATATAGCAAGGGGTCCGAAAACAAACTGATTGATTGATTGATATGTGGGGTTTAACGTCCCAAAACCTCCATATGATTATAAGAGACGCCGTAGTGGAGGGCTCCGGAAATTTCGACAACCTGGGGTTCTTTAACGTGCACCCAAATCTGAGCACACGGGCCTACAACATTTCCGCCTCCATCGGAAATGCAGCCGCCGCAGCCGGGATTCAAACCCACGACCTGCGGGTCAGTAGCCGAGTACCTTAACCACTAGACCACCGCGGCGGGGCGAAAACAAACTGAGGGTGAAAAGGAGTGATGGAAGGTTGAAGAAGGAAATAAGATGGGGAAGGTGAAGCATAGCTTAACCGTATACATTTTATAGCATAGCATGGGGTGCGTAGTGGAAGCGAGGGTGAAAAGGGGAAAGCAGGAGGGGGTAATAGCATGATATTGCCGTGTATAACGTAGTTTTGCAAGGAGGCGAAAAACAGCTGGGAGGGCGATGAAGAGAGAAATTCCCGCCACGGACGACAAGCAAGCGTCGCGTTTAAAGCGCTAGCGATGACTTGCCCGCGAAAGCCTGCGTCGATGAAGGGCAGAAAAACTCACTGCTCCACATTTACTGCAGTTTCCACGCTGAGTGTAACAACATTGAATTTATTTTCATTCGACGCCCAGATGGAAAACGCGAAGCCATTGCTCGCCTACTGGAACATTCGCTCTCTGGGTCAGCCCTTGCGCAACCTACTCATCTACAAGGGCGTGGAGTTCGAAGACAAGCGCTACCCGCACGGACCTCCGCCGGACTACAACCGCGAGTCGTGGCTGCGGGAGAAGTTCAGCCTGGGCTTTCCCTTCCCAAACATTCCGTACTACGTGGACGACGACGTCAGGATCACACAGAGCGTCGCCATCCTTCGCTACCTGGGAAGGAAGCACGACCTGGCGGGCAGGTGAGCGGCCGATCTCTTCGCATATATAAGGGCGACGCTTGCATAGATTGTTATTACGATAGTACTATTCCTGAATATAGAACTGATTCCAGCCAGCCTTATGGGACAGCCTTATGGGACAGCCTTATGGGACAGCCCTTAGGGGACAGCCTTATGATTAACCAAAACGCCAGCCGACGGCAAACGAAATAAAAGGCCCGAACAAGTATTTGTGGATTCAACGAGTCAACTTAACGACTGCATGTTGGTTTTAGGAATCGCGGGCAACTGCAAAAAGTGTTGGAATAGGTTTACAGCCTGTCAAGCCTAACAGGCGATGCTCCGTGTGAACTGTCTGTTTCTCTGGTGCTACCCCATTGCCGGACCAGCGGCATATGTAAGGGTCGCGAATGCATGTTGAGCTTATGCCGCGGTGTTCCTGCCTATGGTTACTCTCGACGACTGGATGCAGCTGGAGCCAAAGCTTTAAGAAGTGGACCTACCTTTTTTTTAAGCAGCAGCTTGAAGATGACGAGTTGCTACCTTGAATGAGACAACACCACCCGTCGAATTGTTGACTCTGTCGACATCCCGTGTTCAAGCACATTCCTCTCTTTAAACCTTCATCGTCTCCTGGGAGAGAAAAATCTGAGAGAGAGAGCGAGAGAACAATAAAGAAAGACAGTGAGGTTTAAAATAAATTAAGAGGACCCCGGCTTGCTCCACTGTGCTTGAGGAGGGGGGAAAAGGGTGTGAAACAATGAAAGAGAAGAACAAGCAGAGTTTTTGACAGCAGGTAAAAAGTGTAGTGACTTAATGTTAATGTGACACCCATATATAGTCCTTGCATGAGAACGAAGTCAGATACAGGAGCGTTGTTTCAAGATTTCATCTCTATTTACTCGACAAAAGGGAGAACACCAAAGAGCGCTTAATCGAATTTTCCGTTCTAGCAGTTCATCAGTATACGTCTCTATGAAGACATTGATCGAGTGTTTTCTTGCGTTTTGGCCATAATTTTGGTACAAAATAATGGTATAAAAGTGTGCTCGGCTCAGGCAATCCTTCCCCTAGGACGTAATTCACAATCCGGTTTACGGTGAAACAAAGTACTCCAATGAGCACCTATTACATTGCTGATGTTGCCGGTCAAAGTGCCGGCTGACTCAGTGCACGGCATAAGGCGTAAGACGTAGTGCACGTATGCAGTGTAAATAGGCACCGCCATCGCCAATTACATGTGATGTCCTGCTAGAAAAACGCGTAATTTTTGTTCATTAACAATAAAGAGTTGGTGGATATCGAGCAGACATAGTAAAGCTTTATCACGACATGCACACACACAAAAAAAGAGCTGCTGAGAAGGCTGCAGTGCAGCATCACAACTATTTTCTGACCTACCTGCAATTCTTACAACAGCGTACCTTCTAACTGACTTTCGACAGACTCTGTTGGCACGAGACAAGAGCATGTGGCCCGAGACGCGAGCATGCGCAGTGGTAGTGTCTATAAAGGTACGACTATAAAATGATTTGCATTCAGAACTCCTGACGTCAACTTTCGAGACAAGCGAAGGCAAACATGGAACGCCATGGCGTTTGAATAGTGAAATTGAAATACGGATCCGTCGAAACGAAATCCTTCCCGTCGAAACAAAAATATGTGATCACACGTAGAAAGAAGGATCATGGGCACTATATTATTTCCTTCTAATCGGGTGTATATTTCAGCACTTAAAAATGTTCGTTCATATTACCACGGGGTGAGAGTACATAGACAAAAGACAGAAAGGGGTATATTTACAGATTGTACACGGAGTACACAAAGTTCTTCAGCCAAGATGGCGCAACAACAACACGAGCGCTTTTCCAGTCGTCGTCCTCGTCGCTTTGATGGACCATTTATTGATTTTAAACGTGTCTTGTATCAATATCAATGAAATATCGCGAACGTACAAACTTGCGAAGGCTCATAACTCCAAATTAAATGTAATAGCGAGTGATGCTCTTGCTGCTGATGCCGTGACAACTGCTATTAAGACCGGCCAAGCAAGCGTATTGTCTGCACAGCACAAGGATAAAGTCAGTTTTATTGAAAGAAGTTTGCGTAGACTGTCTGCGTCTATAGGCTAGACTTGGCGGCAGTCTCTCCTCGGCACATGCGCGGATAAACCAAGTTGTGTGAGTTGTAACGTGGCTGTTGAAAAGCAGAGCCACCAAGTTTCTTCTTCTTTCTTTCTTTTTTTTTCACAGACGCCCGACGTTTATAAGAACTTCTTTCACAAATAAAAGGTGTCATGGTTCTTCGTGTCATCTCGTATATTCCCTAGTTTAACTTTGCCGATCCCGGGCTGCGAACTGCATCTCAGTAGCCATGCAAAAGTAAACGCATTGTTGAGATCTACGCCACCTGCTGATGCAACGACAGCGCAGCTGCTCACAGGAAAACCATCTGTTCCTTTAATGTCCTCATTCAATGTATTTTAATTAATCATTATGACATTGATTTGACCGTTACCTATGTGAACTTATGCTCGCGTGTCATATATATTAAGAATAAAATTGCGTATGAATGAGAATCATCAGTTTTGAACCGGTTTATTTTTAGAGCGCATTATTTTCAATATGCAGAAAACCAGAAGTAAGTTCCTGACCGGAAATGTTTGAAACAGGAACAATAGTGTCAATCGTGTCACTGAAAATAAAAGGTGCCGTGACGAATGACGCGCGACTCCTTAAACCCTGTCTGTGTCCACCGCGCAGTAATGACCAGGAGACCACGGAGCTGGACGTGCTTGAGCAGCAGGCCCGGGACATGTTTCTCACGATACCCTACCAGGCGGCAAACGTGCCGGGCTGCAAAGGAGGCCTCGAGTGGTACGCCGAGAACATGGACTTCGTGCTCGAACCCTGGGAGAAGCACCTGAGCGACCGAAAGTGGGCTTTGGGCGACAGGCTGACCTACGTCGACTTCATGCTGTACGAAGGTTTCGACTGGCACCGGGAATTCAAGCCGGAGGCCATTGAGCGATACCCGAACATAGCGCAATACCTGAAGAGATTCGAGGAACTGCCCAACATCAAAGAGTTCTTCGCTTCGGAAAAGTACAACAGGTGGCCCATTCTGGGGCCAATGCGGCCGTGGGGCAACAGGAAGTGAAAAGAACTGAAAACACAAAGATCGAACCGAGGGGACAGCAATAAATAAACGTTACTGTGTGTCAAGATGCGTGTTTTCTTTGTCCTTAGTTGCGTGACCTCCACAGTCTTGGTAATCGTAGCTTGCTACAGTCGACGCTTGAACTATGCCCCTCACAGAGTTTCGTAAGGTGCTTACTATAAGGGTAACTGTGGCGCTGCGATCGTTCAGCCACCACCAGGCAGACTGACGGGTGGTAGATAGATCAAGCTAGTATTCATGCTCGCGGCTTCAAACGCACCTGTGGCTTTGTTTATTGTTGTCTGTACGCTTTTGTTTGGGATGAGAAAATTGGTGCTTGCGAACTTCAGGAGCTGATTTAAATTGAGGGCCTTAAAAACCTTAAGGTGGTGAGGTGTAACGGCTGAACCTTTGCTGAACTTTGTCATGCAAAAAAGCAGTTGCACACCACAAGGAGCCAAACGAATAAAAAACTATTCGGCTAGCACTTTTACTACGTTTAATTTCGATGCTGGTTGACGCATCACGCTTAGCAGCTTCCACAGAACACTGTGCCAGATTTATCTCTAGTGTTCTGTTCTGTTCTGTTCTAACTGTTTTGCCGTGGAGAGGTTGAGGTCCATGTTGTTTCGGCAACTCCATATCAATAAATTCAGCAGCGGAAAAAAATAATACTGAACGGTATCCTAAAATTAACTATCCCCCAAAAAAAGAACATAATAGCACACTGAAACCAGTTCAAATATTATGCCAATACACAGTTTGCTTACAGCAGTTCACACTGTCATAAACTATTAACACGCACACCTTCCTTTTCTACTGTCAGTATATGCACTAACACATTTCACATATATCAATCCCTGGCTGTCTATCACAGGTGCTTATCTAGTCCGGTCTCCACTAAAAGTCTGTCAGGAAGACAGACTATTTAGTGGAGACTTTTTAGTGTGTGTGATGTGACATGTGTCTATCCTTCTCTCTCTCTTTTACTCCCCTCTCCCCCTCCCCGTGTGTAGGGTAGCAAACTGGACGCATAGTCTAGTTAACCTCGCTACCTTTCCTACATTCCTTCTCTCTCTCTCTCTCTCTCTGTCAGGAAGATGTTCGCCTTTTTCTGAAGGTGCATCTCAGGCCATGGTCCGAGTAACTTCTTTAATATGAGGGACCGTCTGTCCAAACTTGTTGCTAATTTGTCCCTTAATTTTGTTATTATGAAACCATATGCCATCGAGCAACCGAAGCTTGTCTTCGGTGCTCGGTGACGACATCAGTGCCTCCTGCAGACCTTCTGAACTTTTGTTCGTTACCATTTTCTTTGTAATCATTTGTGCAGTTCCTTCCACATGCTAAGGCAGCCTAATGAAAACCATTGCGTCTGCACTCCTTTAACGTGTGTACAATTCGGTGTCAATTTACATTCCACTTAATTACTCTTAATCATTACATTACGTCAGAGTACTTTTTAATCGCCTTCTTGCTTCTCCGCAATCACATCTTACCTAACTTTCCAGTGTTTTAGTAAAGGTTCTAGGCGTCTTGTCTGACGTAGAGAGCCGACGGAGGCATCGGTTGTTGCTTTATTGCTTTGTTTGATATTTTTAAAGAATTCGCGGCAACGCCAGCTGTCACCTTTCTTGTCTTATGAGGCATCTAAGAATCTCGCCTTACTAGGCAGAACGCTTGGATTATTTTGGTATCTTCATACCACGTGGTACAAGTTCTTTGTTGTCTCCGAACAATGCAGTTCCTACCGCAAGCCTCCACATGCAGGACATAGATAAGTTTCAAGTGTTCCTCCCTGACCTCTTCTCAGCACAACGTAAAAAACTTATCATGAATAGAAAATTTCCGTTGATGCTATATATGATGATTCGTTTATGAGGCTGCAGAACAACAAATATTTCATGAGAAGTACACGGGCAATCTGTCGTGAGAAGGCCATGCAAATTCAGAAGCCAGTGAAGTTCGGTTCAGTGTTGCACCGAACCTGATTTCCACCAGATCGTTACTGACTTAGGTCACGCACTTTGAATCGATTTCTTTTTTATTTACATATGAAATATATGGGAACGTATACGCTACGTTCGAGCCTGCCATCCTAACATAATGGTAGTAATATTTTCAATATACATACAGATATGAGAAAAATTAAAAATAATAATAAAATAAAAAATAATCAGAAGCACTTGGCCAATTGTAAGTGATCGTTTGTCGAGGCGGTTCAATCGATCACTCAATTGAGCACGTTGTTCGTCGTATTTCCATATTAATACGAGCAACTGACCCATCCGTACCATAACAGTAGTAGCAGCGCGGGAATGTCCTTTTGATGTGGCACAATAAGTCAGTCTATGGTTTTGCAACACCTAATCGTAGACGGCGCAGGAATTAGTCAAATGGTTGATCGATGCCTTCAGTGAATAATAATGGAAACAATGGATATGTTTCAGTGAAGTCTTTGTATATTCATCAAACTAAGCGTCCTTGTACCGTCTGTGGCTCAGTTAGCAAAGAACATGCTACTTTTTCAGCATTAGAAACGGGCACTGAATGAAGTCAAGTTGATATAAATGGGCACTGAATTGCCTAATTCACCTGCAGTTCCATTTCCGATAACAACATACGTGACCCGGAAGAGATTGAAAACGGATTTCGTGACCGGCCGGGGAAGCCGTGGTCACAGTTTTCAAGATTTCATATTTCATTCGACTAGACTGTGGCACGAAACAGTGGGCGCCGCTGGTATTTCTTCGCTTATTGCGTGTGTATTAACAGATAATCAAATTTACATCAAAGATCACCGAGTGAGATCAGGCTTGCTGGCTTGCTGATCATGGTGTTCGATATGGCAGCCTGAAATTGAAAATAGCGTTCATCCAAAGACAAAGACAAATGAGCCCTAAATGAAATTACTGAGCGCCTTGTTCAGCTATAGCGCAACTGGCATAAGTGCAAGAGGACAAGGCAAGAACGTTAGCTAGGCACTCGTTTGAACTGTGGTAACTAGAGACGGAAGCGTGTTTCGCAGCGGGGTCTGGCCAATGCAGTTCGGTTGCACTGCAGTCGAAATGACGGTGAAAGTGGGACGCGTTCACGCAACTCTCAAGTTTATTTACTTTCTCAATTATTTACGTTATTACTTACCTATACTGTTTTCCTTACTTTACTGAACTACTTGCTTTAATTAATTACTTAGTTTGTCTTAAGACAATGCATGTCTCATTGGTAAAATTATTGCGATATAGTTCTAACAAAGGAATTATGCAGCCTAAGCCGATTTAGCGTGAGAACGCAGGGTCAAGTTAAAACCAGAGCACATGACTTAACATTTACCATATCAGACGACCACTTGTGCCACTTAACTTTACACAGGAAACTTATGAGCATTCTCTCGGAGTCTGGACAAAGCGAGATACAAGAATAAGGGCAGCTTAACTACGGGTCATCGTTGGGCACTGACATCGCTGCGATACTAGAGCGCTGACCTGCGCATTCGTCAGCTCTCCGAGATTGCGCGGCACGGAAATTTTTTGCTCCGACATGCTTTTCTGTGTGTTTCTTGTTAGCTCCCGACGACAACAAAAGAGCAACGTCCCATAAATCATTGCGGCTGCAGGACGACTGAACGTTGTAGCAGTAGGCTTTCAGCTAAATCTTGGCCTTTCAGCGCAGCGAGGTTGTTCTTCGGGCCAACGGGCACATACAGTGCCCGCAAAGAAAAAAGTTCTTCCCAGCTCTGTAGGTAAGCGAAACTTATAACGTACTCGTATTGATAGGATGCTAAACCTCTCGCCAATACAGATGTGTCTTAGTCTGTGTATTCGTAAGCGTTACCGCATTGCTTCTATGCAGAAAGACTGTGTTCCCTTAGGTCACGTCAGTTTACCATTGCCTTGCGTCAGCCAAACCTACTTTGTATAGGTGACTGCACACAACTATTAGCTTAACCGTCACCTCAACTTATCATAAGCTATACCCACAAGCACACCATGACAAAAATGTGTGTTCTTAGAAAGTTCTGGTAACCACTGCCCTTTGCCATTTCCGTCCACTGGAATCATCCCTTGTGGTCGCAGTTAACACTCGATGTCCCTCATGCATTCGCCTGAGCTGAGTCGGATGAGAAATGGATCTTCTTTTTATTGTCATTTGACAGTATTGATCTTTCCAAGACAATTCCTTTGAAAGCTTTCTGAACAACAACTAGCTTTGCCCAGCCGTCGTGATGCGCTCACCTTTCACCCAGCGACAAGTGCGTGCGATGAAGTCACCTTATGTCCCGCCGTAATGACGGCACAAATTTCGGCATTATGTGACGTCGTATGGTGACGTAACAGAGTGATGACGTTTGCATCATTCGCGTTGACGCCAATGCCGCAGAACGCCGCCGGTAGTTTCCGTATTTGATAAGTCATCTAAAATTTTCGTCTAAATACTGCCGGTAAAGCTTTCAGCATCAGGCTAGGCATTCGTTACGCTTGATCGACGTGGCGGGGATAATACAAATCACGCACACACTCTCCACGGTGGCCTAGGTGCTCGACTGTAGAACCGTAGCTCGCGCGATCGAATCCCTATTACGGCGGCCACATTTTCGATGGGAACGCGGTAATGCGTGACGCCCGTGTAAGCTGGCCCAAAGAAGAACGTCAGGTGGCCGAATCTTCCGCAGTCCTTCTCAACAGCGTCTCTCATAATCATACGGTGGTTTTGGAACGTCAAATCTCCAAAGTTATCATATTGTTAGAAATCACGCATACTGATTTGCAGCACTCGCGGCATTTAACGCTTTTATACACCTGGGAGTCCATATGAACGCTCCCTTCATTTTTCTGCAAGGCAGCTAGATGACTATTACATACTTCACCAGCACGCGACACCGTTTTGATTAAATGCTTTCCGTCTGAATAACGTCTTTTTTCTGTTTCTATCAAGCCAATCACATAAATCATGGCACCTGTTTTTGGCTACTGGGACGTGCGAGGCTTGGGCCAACCTATCCGAAACCTGCTCGTCTACAAGGGCGTCCAGTTTGAAGACAAGCGGTACAAGTTCGGACCGGCGCCCGACTACGACCGCGGGGAATGGCTGAGGGAGAAGCACACTCTGGGACTGCGGTTCCCCAACCTGCCCTACTACATCGACGACGACGTCAGACTGACCCAGAGTTTGGCCATACTGCGTTACCTTAGCCGAAAGCATGGACTGGCCGCAAAGTAAGGAACAAATTGACTTCGCCTGCTCTATAAGACTAATAGAAAACCCATTTGCCGTGTTTAGGTATATGAAAGATAAATTAATTGGCACACATCGTCTTGATTACCTAACTACAATGAAAATACAAGACTCGGTTTAGTGAACTGCTAAGCTTTGTTTTGAGAAATTTGTATGCATTTCATTATGGCTAAATAAAAACTAGTTGGTGGCAGTTCATTCTAGACGTATAAATGGATGAATGGTTGCTATGAGCCTTCTCTTTGTTATGATCTGGTGACGTGTGAACCCCAAATATCAACCTTTAGGTTGGTCTCTTCCTTGCCTACATTGAATTCCATGCATTTTGTTTTTTTTGATACTCCCCCATGCTATTCTGCCACCGCATGTGTCACGTATGGAGAAGGAAGAAAGAGGAGGTACATTTCTTTTTTATCCACCACTTTAATGTACATCATTTTGGTGTTTTGCTTCTCTCTCTTTCTGCCTGGGTTATGCTGACCATAGCAACGACAAAGAGATGGTCGAGCTGGACGTTCTGGAGCAGCAGGCCAGAGACCTGGTTCTCATCCTGAGCTACGCGGCGAGACCCCAGCCTCGCTATCGGGAGGGCCTCAGTTCGTATGCCGAAAACATCAAGGACATGCTAGACCCGTGGTCCAGGCATCTGGCCTCCCGTGAATGGGCCTTGGGAGACAGGCTGACGTACGTGGACTTCGTGCTCTATGAAGGGCTCGACTGGCATCGCGAGTTCAAGCCGGAAGCTCTGGCTAAGTACCCGCCGCTCGTCCACTACCTGAGGAGATTCGAAGGGCTACCAAATGTAAAGGAGTACTTCGCATCGGACAAGTTCAAGAAGTGGCCAATTACCGGTCCGTTGAGGCCCTGGGGACACATAAAATGAAGCGGTGTAGCTGCTTAGTTCAGTTCGTTACGTCTTCTATAGTCCTGGGATACACTGTACGCGATTTAATTTTGTATATTCTCTTCGATTGCACTTCTGCGTGACCTGAAATTGGGCCTGTTTAACTGAACTCCACTGAGTTGATCACTACGCACAACGACTCTGTTGAAGACGCTCTTACGTACGTTACACGAGATGTTGTTCAGTGTGGAAGCTTCCGTTGGAAATCGCAGAATAATGGTTTTGTTTTCTCGTGCCTATGCAGCGAATAATAAACTTGTACATGTGCTTTCAGCCAGTCATATAACGTTTCTTTTAAACGCGAAGCCTTTCTTAGCGAACTTTGGCGAATTTGAGCGTATCTATCTATCTATCTATCTATCTATCTATCTATCTATCTATCTATCTATCTATCTATCTATCTATCTATCTATCTATCTATCTATCTATCTAGCCGCCTACGACTTTTAGCTCTTCTGGCCGTTTCGATAGTGGTATCGATACAAAACTTGGTATGGCACAACATGACTGCATGAAGAACATATTTCATAATTATTAACACGAAAATCATCATATGTATGTCATGAATGTCATGATTTATATTTCATGGACCTGCAGCTCTTGCGGTGGTTTCGTTCTTATGGCATGCTGAAAAACTGGTATGGTATGACATGATTGCATGGCGAACACAAGCGGGAGACCGTAACATGACAATTATGACATGTGTGTCATGTAACAACATGACTACATGCCACACTCATGATGCGCTCGCGACCATTTCGCTAGCGTCACATATATCAAACTTGGTATAACACTACCTGAATGGATGACGGAGGTTTGTGACTCGTGCAAACATGATAATCATGAGATGCGTGTCATGTAACAACTTGACTACAAGCCATGCTCTAGATGGGCTCGCAACCATTTCGCTAGCTTCACATGTACCAAACTCGGTATTACGCGACGCGAATGGACGACATAAGTAAATGACACATCCAAACTTGATATTCATGACATGCGTGTCATGTAATAACATGGCTACATGCCACACTCATGATGCGCTCGTGGCCGTTTCGCTAGCTTCACATAAGCCAAATTTGGTATTACGTGACGTCAATGGATGACGAAGGTATGTGACTGGTGCAAACATAATAATCATGATATGCGTGTCATATAACAACATGACTAAATGCCACAGCCAAGGCACCAATACATTTCGACGTGATGCGGTGCGCGTGCTCGCCGGCGTTGATTTCATCGCGTCACGCTGGCGTTGCCATGCAGGCGCCGGTCCTGCCATTTACTCGCAGGCCCGCGCCGCGCTGCAACGCTTTGACGCATACGCGTTTCAGTGCGTCCGGCGCCCCTCTATCACGAAAAGAGGGAGACTCAGTGTTGTCTGGATCCCGTGCCGAGGCCTTCGGCGTGGTGTGGTGAAAAACATTTATTTACTAGTAAGCTAGATAGGGGCAGCCTTAAGGCCCGACCCTGTATAAACTCTAGGAGGAGTCCCTAGTACGGGACCCCTGTGGCTTCCGTGGTGGCATGTGCCATGGCCACGAGGGCTCTTTGACCCTCCAAGGCCGAGCAGCCGAGCAGAGCAGCCTCTGTTAAGGGTCGGAAGGAAGGTCGCTGGAGAATACGAAAAACAAACAGGTTTATGGCACTATTTACACATATTGACAGAAAAGAAAGGTTAGGGGTTTCACAACCCACGAGCGTGGTGGTAGAACCGTTACATAGTTCAGAGCGACGTCCAGCACTCGGCGGCGTCGTTTTAAGCCCTGTCGGGCTCCTCCTCTCCGAGTGGAACACCAATCACACACACACACAACAGGTGAGGGGGATGAGCATGCACGGTCCACGTGAACGTCCGATATTGAGTCGTGATCACTGCACTGCAAGGTGACGCCAGTGGGGCTCTTCCTCATCGTGTGTGTGCCGCTAGTCGAGAGGTCTCACGATCCTGACAGCATACATCAAAGGGTCTGCCGCACAGCTCGCCTAATTAGCGGGGTGATTTGCGGTGGCCGCCGCGGTCTCTTCCAGGAAGATGCTATCTTTGTTGTCCTCTCTCGAACGGTAAACGGCGTCGTGGCCACACGACGTCTCATCCTCCGGCTAGAAGGGACAATGCCTGGCGGGCATAGGCAGCCGGCCGGTCGTCTACTTGATTGGGGATTAAAAAGAAGCGCCGCTTTCCTGTACGCTCTGGCGCCGGTCACAACAGCTTCCCCGTCGCCAGATGAATCACCGAGGTCATCAGGCACCGCTGCTGCTTGAAGGGACGACGAAAGGGTCCGCATTTGAAAGTCGGGAACTCGCCTTTGCTTGCCGCATTGTCTGGGTACTTGCTCAAATCTTCGACACCGTCTGGCAGACTAGGCGCCGAAGGGATTGAGAGCCTCCTCTGTAGATCAGCTTGCACACAATGGCGTCTGCCCAGACGAATTTCCCGGCGAAACTTAACACCTCCCAGCTCTCTTGGGTAAGGAGTGAAGGAGAAGTGATTGGGGGGACTGCCGGGTTAGATGGGCATGCCCACACCATGCGGAAAGTATCCGCAAGCGGATGATCACAGTGTGGGCATTCCCCTGAGAAAGCCGGATTAAAATGCCTAAGTATTGCCGGGCACAATACTGTGTTGGTATAAAGGCCTAACAGGCAGCGCTCATCCGCCTTATTTAGGCCCGTCGCTGGGGGCGAAAATCGGAGCCTGTTTGATCTGTTTATGGCTGTAAGTTCGCGAAAGGAGGTGACCGAATTAGGTTCTGAATCATCGGGCGAGGGAAGACGAAAAAGTTCCCGGTAATCAAGTGCACGGGGTGAGGCATCGGTAGCCTCGTTGCCAACTAGTCCTTGGTGAGCTGGTGTCCAGATCACTGAACGTTTGTTTGGTCTAGATAATAACACCCCTTCAGGATTCGAGCGGCGCGACTGGTGATGCGACCTTTTGTAAGATTTCGACACGCACTCCGCGAATCGGTAATGATGATCTTAGATGCGGGGTCTGCTGTGGCGAGAGCTATGGCGACTTCCTCCGCGTGTGTAATGCCCGCGGCTCGAAAAGTGAGTCCTTGAACGGGAACGTTTTGATGGACTACAGCTGCCGTGTACCATCCACCGTGGTGAGGGCCAGACGCGTCCATGTAGAATACTCCAAAAACGGGACCCAAAGCGTCCTTGCAAGGCCGTAACCAGCGCACTTCGCCTGCCTTCGTGAGTATCCCTAGCCGTGTTTTGGGGCAGCGGCTGAATAACCAACGCACTACGCCAGTCCTCGGGGATCATGGTCCGCTCTGCTGATTGATAGGTGGAGGATATATGGAGGCGGTGTAGGACACATCTCCCAGCGTGCGACTTCGTAAGCCGCAGGCACTGGTTATTGAGGTGGGCCTCTTTAATGTTGAATTACAATGGCGGAGTCGGTGCAGCCGACCGACTTCGCGAGCGAGCACTCGACTCTGGCGTAGAGCAAATCCTCCAAATCCGCCATCGGAACACAACCCGCCGTGCTGGAGCAAGGCGGAAGCTGCCGCGTTACCCAGGATACCTTACGCGTGGTCTTTTCCGCTGTCTGTTTCCCACGTGGTTTACCAGCATCGCCGCATTGTTCGTTTGCTTGTTCAGCACTATTCACCTGTGTGGAATGGATATCACGCCAACCGTACAACAGCTATTGTCCGCACGCTTTGCCGAGGTAGCCGAGCCGTCCATGCCGTTCGCCATTATCAACACAACTCGCGCCGCGCCCACAAGCAGGCAAACGTGTTAAAGGGAATACGTCACGCTGAGTTCCGGTCCACTCCACCGATTTCGGCGGAGCAGTTTTTCCTGCTCCACGGAGGGACTCCCGCTCTGAATCCCCTCCGACTCTCTCATTGGAACTTTTGACTCTCGCTCTCACTCTGTCATTGGAACACACTTGCTCTGAAAGGAGCAGAAATACTTGCTCCGACTCCGCCATTGGAATTCAACATAAGTTCCCCGTACGTGTTGGTGATACCCAAATCTGCAAGGCGTTGGTTAGAAGTCGAGATCGGGATGTCTAGGGCGCTCTTGTATAATTTGCGGAGAATGCATTGGAGTGTGTTTACATCACATTGGCGCAAACGTAAATAGGGTGTCGAATACAGAATCCGACTGGTCACGAAAGCGTTGGTGAGGCGCAGAGTGTCGCGGCTTCTGAGAGCTCCTCACTTGTTCGAGATCCGACGAACCATGCAACCTACCTTACCTCCGACCGTACGTAGCTTGCGCAGGTTGGTGTCAGCTTTTCTGCTCTTGTGTAGCCTCAAGACGCGGATTTCTTCGCGTTCCGGGATTGGCCCGGTGCGCAACGAAATCACGATTTATGTCATGTCTTTGGGTTTGGAGCGAAGGTGTACAAGCTATGATTTCGTTGGATAGCATTAGAGGCCGCAGCGACGGGCGGAGTCCTCTGCGACCAACGCTTCATGTTGCAGGCTGGCCTCTTTAATAGCGCCAAGTGAACCCTGGGTTGCCCACAGCGTGATATCATCTGCATACATAGCATGTCGTACGCCGGGAATATCCTTCAGCAGTGGTGGAGACGAGCCATGGTGAGGTTAAACAGAAGGGGAGAGAGGGTCACTCCCTGTGGTGTTCCTCCAGTACCCAAAGAATATGGGTCATGCACCCAGTCTTGGATGCGGAGGTACGTCTGCCGTTCCGTCAGGAACTGACGGATGTACCTGAAAACATTATGCCCACAGTCTATTTGGAACAGATGGGTAAGAATGATTTCGTGGGTGACGTTATCAAAAGCCCTTTGATATCCAAGGCAAGGACTACCTTATCATTGCTGGGATGCTTGATCGGGTAAATGACGTCACGATGGAGTTGAAGAAGTATGTCCTCAGGAGAGCAATGTCGTTGAAAACCGTACATAGTGTCGGCAAAGGTGTGCCGGGCCTCGAGGTATTCGGAGAGCCGATCTTTAACCATCGTTTCCATAAGCTTCCCCACACACGAGGTTAAGGAAATGGGTCGTAGATTTTCGTTGTTTATAGACATTCCCGGCTCGGGAATAATTGTTACCATATAAGTTTTCCAATCAATTGGCTGTGGTTCATGCCCCTCCCAAATTTGATTGAAGTAGTTGAGGAGCTGATGATATGCAGGGTCTGGTAGGTTGGCTAGAAGCTTAACTCTCACTCGATCCCTACCCGGCGCCGTTCTTCGCTTCATTTTGGACAGGGCCGCCTTCAGATCATGGAGTTGAAAGCAACGATCCAAGTCTGCGTTCTCCAAGCCTGCATATGAGAACGCTGGTCCGATGGGGTCCTGTGGGCCAGAGAGATATTTATCCCTAATGGCCTGAGCCAATTTATCCGCGTCACCCACGTAGGCGTGAAGTGCGCGTTGAAGATGCTTTTGCGTTTCTGTGCGCGTTCGGCTAGGGTCGATGAGAGCACTGAAGAAACGCCATGTGTTGCGGTTTGACATATGCTTGGCGGCATTGCAGCGTTCAACCCAATTGCAGTCAGGGAGCTGGGTCGCATACTCAGCTGTTTCCTGAGTGAGCGATGCTATGCGGATTTTGAGCTGACGGCGCAATCAGCGGACTAGGCTATGCCAAGCCTCCCATAGCCACAGGAGATGGTTATCCACCGCCGGAGCGGCTTCTGAGAGCTGAATCGTCCTCTCTGTTTGGTGAAGTGACGTCACAAGGTGGTGAGACCAAGAGGCATAGCCTTGTTTAGCTATGAATGCCAGAGTCGTGTACTCCGAATGGAACTTGTCCCAGTTCGGAAGTTTCGCTTGATGGTGGGGATGGGTAAGTGGATATGTCTGAATTGTAGATTGAGGAATGCAGTGGTCACTGCCGAGGGTTTCCTTAGTGTTTAACCATTCTTTATACTTGATGTGCTTGGTAAGTGTGAAATCAGGACATGTGTCACGAGTTACAGAGTTACCAATACGTGTGTAAGGTCCGTAAGGATAGTCAGGCCCAAGGTGGAAATAAGTTCCGCCAACTTTCTTCCACACCGATCCTCCTTAAGGTAACCCCAGTGAGGACTAGGGGCGTTAAAGTCACCTAAAATGACTAGCGGCTCCCTGCCGGCTACGGTAAGGGCTTTGCTAAATACATCAGCGTAAATTACATTCGAAAATTTTGGAGAAGTGTAGATGTTTAGAATATGTATTGACGGATCCTGCTTCCGAAGCGGGAGTAGAGTCACCATAACGTAGGAGTAAAGCGGACCGCAGTCGAGACCCACCAGGTTGGCGATGTGATTTCTGTGCCCGCCCAGTGCGGTTTGCACATTTCTTTGGTACACGGTATAATTTGTGAGAACAGCGTGCTCTAGCCGACTCCCGAATGGCCACTACCGCAGGCAATTGCGCATAGACTTCTAAGGGGAGCGGGAGAGCAGCCCGCTTAGTGCGTGCCTTAAATACCCGACAATTCCACTGTAAGATTGTATAAGGGTCCGAATTTGCACGGAGGCGGCGCGATCTAGAGCTGTTGCCCGCCATCATGAGAACTAAACGTCTGGCCGGCCTCCGGGAGAGCCAAGTGTGCCATAGAGGCTTCACTACTCAACATTGTGCTCGCTTGCGAGGTCGCAGTCGAGCTGCCAGAGTGCACGCCTACCTCGGCTACCAGGGAAAGAGGTCGGCGCACTTGAGATTGAGACACCCGCTTAAGCTTAGGACGGCGAGTCCCAGCAGAGAGTTGAGTCATCTGAGCAACTATCATGCCCGGAATGCGGTCGAAAATGGTTTCGAGGGTGGCAGCTAATCGATCCTCGATCGTGGTTACTATGGACGTCATATGGGCCTCTGAGCTGTAGAGGCGTGCCTCAAGTGGAGCGAGGTGCACCACAGTGTCCATGCGCTCTTACGAGGTATTATCCATCGCATCTGGTACCTGCCCATTGTGTGTCGGATTAAGCGAGGACGAGCGGTTTGCAAGCGCCTCCACCATCTGCATGCGTTAAAGAGGCAACTTGGGCCTGCAACCTGCGGAATTCAATTTGGTCCCGCGCAGTAGCGGAAGGAGTTGGCGGTTTAGGTTGGGAGATCCCCGAGGGTGTAACCGGAGAGGCTACCCCAACCGAGCCACTCACCTGAGATCCATGTCGTACGCGGTCGGCCCACGATGGATCTCCCTCTGCTGCGGGTTTGAGTCCATGCAACTATGGTTTCGGTTTGCTGGGGCGGGCAAGGGCTGCCCCACTGTAGACCTCCTGGCTGGAAGTCCGTCCGTAATTATGCCTCGTCGTGGAGCCCCTGGAGCCACCGCGCCAGGGAGAAGCGGCGGGGCAGTGTTGATGGCAGCGGGCTGAGCCACCTGCGGCGACGGCCGAGAACTCGATTTCCGTCAGCGCCGACATCTTCTCTTCTTGCGACCGGCTTGACCTACCGACGAAAGAGGGGGCGGCTTGAATGGCGGCGCCCTGTAGCGTTTTTTACAGCCCCGGTCCACGGTGATGTCGTACCCAGCACATTGAGCGCACCAGGGCGTACACTCATGAGAAGCACGGGCTCCATCCGTGAGCGGCACCGCTTTTCCGCAGATGCCCCAAAGTATCGTTTGGGGCCGGGACACGCGTCGGGTCAATGTCCAACGCAGCCACACTGACCGTAGGCTGGAGCAGTTTTTTTGTACGGCTGCACTGGGAAAAGCAGGGCGTCGTAAGCAACGTACTTCGTCTTTAACTTGCCGGAAAAGGTGAGGCGCACTTTATTCGAGGTGCCCAGTTGCCCCACGTGTAGAATGTCGCCTTCAGCCCAATAAAGGCTCTCACGAAGAGCATCTTCGGTGTCGGAGATTCGCACTGTCACTACGTCATAACCGGAGTCTTGAGTGCCCGCGCGCAAGAACCCAAACAGGGGCACTAGTCCGGCCGGTGAAGGAACCACAAACTCTCCGATAAGTTTGTCCACTATGAGCGGGTTTGGGGTGTAGACTAAAATCAGATTTTGTTCCCGCACCATCACAACAGTGATTAGCCGTGTCCCAGTCGCTCCGAGGTGGGCGATGAGTGCGCGTCCGGCCCTGTTTTCGGGGAACGATTCGGCGATGGACAGCCGAGTCCGGGGTTTGGGCACGACGAGGAATTCCGTTGCTTTCGGCTTCACCGGGAGTTGAGGCCACTACAAAGGCTTTCGGTGCCCGCTGTGGGCCCACGGAGCGCGTCACAGGCAGCGAAAGTGTTGGGGAGCAGGCGCTTGCGTCCGAGTTGGCAGCTGAGGCCAGGGACGCCGCGTCGGCATAGTCCGCCGTAAGTGCGTTGCTTGCCTGCGCTCTGCGAGCGACCGCGCCAGCAAGTGCGGTGCTCTTGAAGGATTTGGGCAGCTCCTGTCGACTTTCCGAAGACGGGGCGCTAGTCCACACCATGCTGTGAGGATCATATCCAGTTTGGGAGTCCGACACGGTTGCGGCTGCGGTGTGAAGCCGGCCGTCCGTTCTTCCGGGAGTTGCCATGGCCACTAAGCCTAGCAATGCCGCTGGCGTGGTCGAGACGTAAATCGTCCGTAGAAGACGTAGAAGGGGCCCATCTGCCAAAATGTGGTATCCAGATGAACCGGATCACATTCAGGTGACAGTAGTGAGACGTTTTCGGAGGTTCGATAAGGTAATCCGGTGTTCCGAAAAAAAATGGTCGGAGCCGGTGTGCTGCACATCTGATACGCTCGCGCGCTTGCAGCGCCCCCATCCGTCGGCGCGGCCCGACGGCAACCGGTGCGAAATGCGACATGCTGCATTTCGTGCCGATGCGTTACCCAGACAACACTGAGTCTCCCTTTTTTCGTGACGGAGGGACGCCGGACGCGCTGAAACGCGCATGCGCCAAAGCGATGAAGCGCGGCGCGCGCCTGCGAGTATATGGCAAGACCGGCCCCTGGCGTGGCAACGCCGGCGTGACGCGACGAATTGAACGCCGGTGAGCACGCGCACCACGTCGCTTCGAAATGTGTTGGTGCCTTGACTGTGTCATTTAGTCATGTTTTTACATGACACGATCTCATGATTATTATGTTTGCACCAGTCAGATACCTTCGTCATCCATTGACGTCACGTAATACCAATTTTGGCATTTGAAAAGCTAGCGAAACGGCCGCGAGCGCCTCAGCAGTGTGACATGTAGTCATGTTATTACATGGCACGCATGTCATGATGATCATGTTTGGATGTATCATTTACCTATGTCGTCAGTTCACATCGCGTAATAAGGAGTTTGGTACATGTGAAGCTAGCGAAACGGCCGCGAGCGCATCTAGAGCACGGCGTGTATCCATGTTGTTACACGACACGCTTATCATGTTTGCACCAATATCATGCCTTGGTCATCCATTCACGTTCCATAATACCAAACTTGGTATAAGTGAAGCTAACGAAATGGCCGCCAGCACTCGAGCGTGGCATGTAGTCACGGTGTTACATGACACGCATCTCCTGATTATCATGTTTGCACAAGTCACATACCTTCGTCATCCATTCAGGTGCCGTAATACCAAATTTGATATATGTGACGCTAGCGAAACGGCCGCGAGTGCATCATGAGCGTAGTCATGTTATTACATCACACGCATGTGATGATTTTCATGTTAGGGTCTGTCGTTTGTGTTCGTCATGCACTCATGTCATACCATACCAGATTTGCAACATGCCATGAGAACGAAACCACCGCAAGAGCTGCAGGACCATGAAATATAAATAATGACATTCATGACATACATATCATTACTTTCATGTTATGACTTGTCAAATATGTTCTTCATACAGTCGTGTTATGCCATACCAAGTTTGGTATCGATGCCATTATCGAAACGGCCACGAGAGCTAAAAGTTGTAGGTAGATAGATAGATAGATAGATAGATAGATAGATAGATACGGTCAAAGTCGCCGAAGTTCGCTAAGAAATGCTTCGCATTTGAAAGTACTCTTACGTAATGTCGCAAACGCGAAGCATTTTAAGGGGCGATGCACATTAGTGTGTCTGCTTGTCGATGTGGCATGTTTTCGTTACGGTTCGCCACTAATGGGCATGCGCCACTGAAACTGTATCAATCCCACTACTCGTGCACAGGTCTATACTGCGCTTGTTATGAGTTAAAGGTTCGTTGTTACTGCGTGAAACATTGTGTTTTGCTCAACAGTGTTGTCAGAATTTTTTACAAAACTCACCAAGGCTCTCAAGTTTCTCATCTAAAAGCGGAAACACGGACGCGGGTCTCTAATGTGAAGTCATCTACTTGAGACACTTCGAAATAATTTTCCATGTAATAGCGATTTGCTTTGCCAGATATACCGACTGAAGGACCGGGACGGCTCTAAGCTCTCCCATAGTAGAGTACCAAATACTCTAAATCGTTACCCACTTTCTTTACCCCCCCCCCCTGCAGTGTCAGCAAGGGACGGCTTACAGCTCTCCCATTGTAAAGTACCAAGTACTCTAAATCGTTAAGCAATTTATCTAAACACTCATAAAGAAATTTTGAAAGCTCATAAGGCTCACGGAACGGCTTAAAGCTCTCACATAGTACAGTACCGAGTACTCTTCATCGTTCACCACTTTTTCTAAACACAACAAATATCCGACGACGTTAGTCCTCCTTTGTTGTATTACTTGTGCTGAGACAGCTTACCGCTCTCCCATCGTGGAGTACATGGAATGGAATGAAAAAAATTGCCCGCAGCTTCCCTCGGGGGAACACTGAGGAGGATGCGGAGCATATAATTGGTTAACGGGGTGTTAAAGTGCGACTTACTTGGGTCGATGGCTAAATTGGTTAACGTGGTTGTGAAATGGGGTGTTAAATTGCGACTTACTTGGGTCGATGGCTAAATTGGTTAACGTGGTTGTAGGAGGGGTTGTTAAATGAGTGAACACGTACACATGTATGCGAAAGGGCGGCGCTGGTCGAAGGGACGTCGATCATTGTGCTTGTAGATTCGTTGGAATTCATTTCACCGCGACCTTGGACGTCGACGCACCGTACAAACCAACCGACGAGCGGCAACTGAGCGAGCGAGCGCCGACCTTGAGTATATATACAGCGTGACGGCGCATGCACTGTCAGCTGTCGAATGTTCTCGAAGGAGAAGCGCGCGCGGCACAGATGGTGGGCGACGGCGCGACGGCGCATGCGTGCGCGTCAGCTGTCGAATGTTCGAGAAGCGGTGCGGACGGCGCGGACGGCGCACTACAAGGCGCGACTATAAGATGCTTCCGCATCTAAAAACTTTATTTTAGTCCTGCAGGACGCGCTTAGCGCGTAGCGGGCGTCTCCCATGTAGGGACCGACAGGGAGTACCTGGCGTCACACTATAAATCCTCGAACGCTTGTTCTAAACACAGCCCAACAAACAACGTTAGTAGAGTTCATACATCCTTCCCTACATGCCGTAGTGAACAGAAACCAGTCTTCTTCTTTAGATACAATCCGACGCAGTTTTCTGATGACGTTAGTCGAGCTAACACATTCTTTCCTACATGCATGGTTTCAGGTTTGGCCCCACTAGCCCCTCATCAAAGAAATTTCACTCAAAACAATGTGGCAAACTACCTCGGTCAAGCCCTTCGTCGTCTTCCTCGTCTTCAATCTCTCACTGCCCAATAGCCGCTCTTTTACTGTGAAAAACACCGGCACAATTGCTTCGTCCCTTCCCGTCCACACCACCCCTGGCAACGCCTTCTAAAAAACTACACCTGGAACGCGACTCTCTCTTCAATTGAGAGCTTGCTGCCAGCACAAAATCTTGGAGGCCATGCCTCCCACCGCGTGTTGCGACCGTCCGCCGCGTGGGAACGCTCGCCTCCGTACCGCTCTGTCACGTTACATTACTGTACCGCTCTGTCACATGACATCACAGCTGCTCGGAGGCAACTTTGAGAGCATTGCTGTGTTCGCAGGGGGCGACCACCACAGGCGTTCGCCTCCATGTACCGTAGAGGGAGGGTAAAATCCGAGGGTAGGGCGGTGCGTTCGTGGCTCACGTTCTAGGCGTAAATTTTCTAGGAGGCGTTGCCCTTGGGCATGCTCACGTCTCGTGCCTCATGCTCGCGTCTCGTGCCATGCCAGCAAAACATCCGAAAAACTGTCGCTCCCGTCCTCCTTTTTCGCCTCGCAATGCCTACGCAGGCATGCATCTGCTAGTAAAATAATAACAGCATATCTCTGGAGTGAATGATAATGAGTGGGGCGAAGCGTCTGTTAGCACGTCCGCGCTGCCATCCGTCCCTTTGTTCTCGCTAACGTCCGTCCATGCGACCGTCCGTGCATCCTTTTGTGCGTCCGTTCATGCGTCTGTCAATCCGTCCATGCGTGCATATGTACTTGCATTTGTCCGTGCGTTCGTCCACCCGTCCGGGTGTCTGTCTGTGTGTTCGTCCACGTGTCCATCCATCCGTCCATTTGCTCGTCTGTCCGTTCATCTGTCCATCCATCTAATGAGCACTCACACTACCAGCATCCCGCATCTTTTCATGATATACATACATGTAGAAGTACCGCCATCTAGCGGACATTCCAAGGACTAAACGAGAGATGGCTACCTACTACCACTACTTCTACTACTACTACTACTACTACTACTACTACTACACACTTTGCTAACGCACGACCCATGGCTCAAGAAGCTTCGCCCCTAAAAGCGACTGCTCGCGCTGCACAACTGTTCACTGGCCACCCCGTATAGGCACTGGAGCGCGCGTCCGGAATTTAGTCAAGGGTGTCCGCCCGTGCTTGACTTTCGCTTGCCGTAAGGCAATGCTTCTCCTTGATTCAATAATTAAGAATAATAAAGACGAAATAACAACTGAGCATTCCCCAAACCATATGCAATAACGCCACATTCACGCGACACTACCACCACTCTGCGGCGCATTTACTCGAGTTCCCCTTGTGGGAAGATGCGGGCGGCTGTTTGTGTTTTGTGTGTGTGTTTTATGAGTGTAGCTTTAACAAAACATTGCTAATTGAACTCCAGGGTTGTTTCAGTGCAACTTCTCACTTGCCTACCGTTATTCCGGTAAAATGATCCCCATACAAAGCACTTCCGTGACCTAAACTAAACCATGCATGTGGTTATTTAACGAAAGAACAATTATTCCAATCACAAGAGTCGTTGAAACGGTTGTTGAATAAGCGACAAGTGAATTAGTGACAACGTGTATTTCTGGCTGCAAGAGTACGGATGTTTTTTTTTTTACTAATTATGGTCATCGTGTTAACGGCAAGTATGTGAGCAAACCACTCGTTTTAACTGAAGAGATGAAAAATTGAACATCAGATGTCGAAGCCGACGTTTCCACATGCGCACTTATCTTCTTCAAGGCCAGGGTGGTCCTCACCCCTTTGTGCTCAGTCTGGGAGTGGGGGACAACCGTTTCAATTGTCCCCCTTTGATATTTCTTTCAAGCACCATATATATGAATGGCTTGATCGTTAATGGATTCAACATTTTCAGTGCCTTTGTTTTTTGTAGCCTGTACCTATATTCAATACCCTTGAGCTGTGTGTGGCCGCAATGTGGGTTTCAGAAGAGACTCAATCGAACACTGAAATTACGCCAGCTGTGAACGTGTTTTTTTAGTTTGATTTCAAGACATGACCTTAATTTTTTATAAGTAAAAATAAAACCTACAGCACTCACAAAGACACAATGGCAGTTCGGGCAATTGATCTCCCCTCTTGCGATCTTTCTGGATTTACGCCCTTGCCCCCGAGTGTACATTGTGACGCAAGAGCTGGCCCCGTCTGTCGTCTGTCGCATGCTCTGTAACTAAACTAAACAGGCGCTAAGGTAACGTCTCGTATTTCCGGCGTACTTGTGCTTAGAAGAATCGTTGATTCGGAGGACTATCCGACCAGGAGAGAGTGGTAAGCAGTACCAAAAGTTTGTTCTATTGCATATTACTCCGATTTGCAGAAAGTTTATTGAACTAGCATACGCAAGTGCTAGAGGCGCGTATGCACAAAGTATATACAAATTGGGCCTGTATAACTAACATGAACATTAGACGCAGTCTTGCTCGAACTGGAATAGTAACCCGTACGCTACTAAGGAACTGTAGAACAAGAAACATGCTAATAAAAGATCACACATAGGCACATGTACTAAAAAGTTTATTTGCACTATGTACACATAACCAAAGTTTCATAACATTCCAGGAATGAGGGGCACATACGCATAGGCACATCTCTGTGCTACGACAAACAACAATATGTTGTAATGAACGCATCATAAGTCTAGTATACAGGATAGCCGTGGCATGCATTTGAAAAAGACCTCAATGGGATATCATGATACCATGGATACAATGACACAACTTGATTGGGTATGCACTCAGTCCTGCTGACTTTTTTTTGGGGGGGGGGGGACGAATTCTTCAGGAAGCATCGTGAAAGTCGTTAGTCTACACGAAAAGTCGCCGCCTAATCATAATTGTGACAATTATGACGATACCTTTTCTAAGAATTTTTTGCCAGTTTTTGTTTCATGAATTTATTATTTTTAAAACAATATTTTGAACCCCTTTATAGTGAATGAAGTCAACAGTCAAAATATGGAAATACTTTCTAGTGTTACTTTCTGGTATGAAAGAGGACCGTGCGATGTGGGTAGCGAATCAGTCAGCACTAAGGAAAGTTCTGTTATTCCCATATGAACAGATGTAGGCCGGCTTCACTTTGGTAAAGGAAGGCATGGTTATGGCTGATAAGTGGAGTTCCTTTTGTTGAGAACTGCAGTATGGTTCTGGTCACTTTTTGGGCTTGTTGGTGGCATTCTCCTTCATAGCAAAAAACTTCGGATGAAACTCGCTCCAACAGTAGGCACATTGAGCTTTTACTTTTTTATTTTCCACAGGACCTAACCAGTTTTTAAACTTGAGCAAATATTCAAACTTTTTCTATAATGGGGATCATACTTGGAAAGTGTAATAATTCAAAGCTAGAATGGCATACTTCTACGCTTGGAAGTCTCTAAAAAGTGGCTAAGACTCCAAAGAGATAGAATTGCGCTTGATTTACTGAAAAAAAATTGCTAAATTTAGCGACCTTACTTTTTTAAACCTGTCTCATAAGTCTCATAGCAGAGAAAAAGATGCAAGCAACGACATTTAGAGAACGTGGCTAACGATTTTGAGTACTTGGTCAACGCCTCCTCTAGAAAGAAGCCTGCGACCTCGCACGCTTTCATAGTGACGCCATCACAAAAACACAACCGTGTTGCCTCCCAGACTGCAGTAGACATTGCTTTAATCTCGGAGGAGGCAAGGTTTAAGCGACCGCCGCAGCGAGCTCTTGACGACGACACTGTTTGGACAGCGGAAGAGAATTTATTTAATAATACTGTCAACCCTCCAAGAGGGTCATAACAGAGAGGACAATACAATTACATACATAAAAAATGTACAAGGTACATAAAGTTGCATAACACTCGGCACTTCACAATGAAAACAGGTATTTCATTAAATAACAATTCAGAATTCAAAATAACAATTCAAATTCACTGACATATTCCAAAATAATGGACATGAGGTCGCTTACATCAAACTCAACAATCTCGTAAGTGTGCCTTACGAATAGGTTATGGCCGGGAACCAGCTTTTCAGCTCAAGTAACAGGCATCTTTCAGAGGAGGCGTTGACTTGGTCTTTACTATGGGAGAGCATAAAGCTGTTCCTAGGCCTCACAGATATCTTTGGCCCCAGTACTCTACTATATGCGTCAGTACTCAACTATAGGAGAGGGATAAGCTGCCTCAGCACAACACCACTGCATGTACTTAACTTCTTTTCGAGTCGACAACCACCGTTCGAACACTTACTCCAACCTTTTTTTTTTTTGTCCCTCACACTGGCACATGCATCAAAGCGCCGTCCTGCAACGTGGCACCACGTCTGATCTAAGGAGTCAGATGAAAATCGTTCTCCAAGACACATGCCTACCGTTTTACGTCAAACTGTTAATGTAAAAGTGAGCAGTCAGACTATAGTTTCCTATATTGACCCTTAAGCACGCGACACGGTTTCGATTAAATGCTTTCCGTCTGGATAACGTCTCCTTTCTGTTTCTATCAAGCCAATCACATAAATCATGGCGGCTGTTGTTGGCTACTGAGACTTGCGAGGCTTGGGCCAACCTATCCGAAACCTGCTCGTCTACAAGGGCGTCCAGTTTGAAGACAAGCGGTACAAGTTCGGACCAGCGCCCGACTACGACCGCGGCGAATGGCTGGGGGAGAAGTACACTCTGGGACTGCGGTTTCCCAACCTGCCCTACTACATCGACGAAGACGTCAGGCTGACCCAGAGTTTGGCCATACTGCGTTACCTTGGCCGAAAGCATGCACTGGCCGCAAAGTAAGGAACAAATTGACTTCACCATGCAGCTCATATACGACTAATGGGAAACCAATTTGCCGTGTTTAGGTATATGAAAGATAAATTAATTGGTACACGTCGTCCTGTAGCACAGAACTACAATGATAATGCAAGACTCAGTTTTTTCATCTTTGTTTTAAAAAAACCGTATGCAATTTTTATAAATAAACAAAAACTAGTTACTGGCAGTTCTTTCTGGACGGATGAATGGATGGATGACTGCTATGAGCGTAGAGTTTCTGCTTAAGCTTTGTTAAAAAAAACCGTATGCATTTTTAAATAAACGAAAACTAGTTGCTGGCAGTCCTTTATGAACGGATGAATGGATGGATGGCTGGTATGAGCGTACAATTTGTAACGTTCTCATGACGTGCGAATCACAAATATAAACCTTTCAGTAGGTTTCTTTCTTGTCCACATTGAACTACAAGCTTTTTGTTCATTGAATATTTCCACAGGCTATTCTGCCACCGTGTGTGAACCTATGGAGATGGACGAAAAATGGGGTACATTTTTTATACGCTACTCTAATGTACACCATTTTGGTATGTTACTTCTCTTCCCTCCCTCTTCTTTCTGCATAGTTCATGTTGACCATAGCAACGACAAGGAGATGGTCGAGCTGGACATCCTGGAGCAGCAGGCCAGAGACCTGGTCCTCATCCTGGGCTTCGCGGCGAGACCCCAGCCTCGCTACCGGGAGGGCCTCTGTTCGTACGCCGAGAACATCAAGGACATGCTCGACCCGTGGCCCAGGCACCTGGTCTCCCGCGAATGGGCCTTGGGAGACAGGCTGACGTACGTCGACTTCGTGCTCATCGAGGGGATCGACTGGCATCGCGAGTTCAAGCAGGAAGCTCTGGCCAGGTACCCGCCACTCCTCCACTACCTAGAGAGATTCGAAGAGCTACCAAACGTGCAGGAGTACTTCGCATCTGAGAAGTACAAGAAGTGGCCAACCACCGATCCGGTCAGGCCCTGGGGACAAAGAAAATTATGTAGTACGGTTATATGGCTTTGTTCGTTACGTACGGCATCTGCTGTCCCTGCGTGCGTTCTACGCGTCTTAACTTAGCCAGTTCTTTTCTACTGCTGTTCTTTTATATACCAGTTCACTTCCCTTCAATGGGGTCAGTATATTATTGCGCACAACTTTGTTGAAGCACTATTAAGCCTCAAGGTATGTTCAGCTGCCTGGTTTAGTTGAAAATGACAAGGGTGTTTTTTTTTTTTTTGCTCTGTAGTAATGAACTTTTTTTTTTCTTGAAATAGTAAAGTTGCGCGTGCACTTTCAATTGATGAGGCGACTGTTGATACCTTTACAAAACCTGACAATAGGCATGGGTGCGTGATAAATCGATATTTTACTATATTCATTATTTATGCACCAAACTATAAAATTTTAAAACCCTTTCCAACCAGAAAGTGCCTATTTCAATTCAACCTAGGCGTCTCTCCTAATCATATGGTAGTTTTGGGACGTTAAACCCCACATATCAATCAATTCAACCTGCACTGCCGTGTAATCAGGTCATGTAAGTTAGGCACAATCCTGGAGAGCACATCATATTTCGTTGCTCGATCGATACCTAGCTGATTGGCCGTCCGTGTATGATTTTAAGACATCACACAAGCAGTTTGTCCAGCCGTGGTCCGATTTTTACTGTCGTTGTATGAACAGCGCTCGCGATACGTACTACATAGGGCTTAATATTGTCCTGTTAACTAAGTTCGGCTCAAAGTAGCCGGTATGAAAATTAAGATCCCACGTGACAGATTTCTCTGAATTACCACCGCACATTCAAAAGGCTTTGCCTATGTGTACTGCTAGCACTAAATTCCATCTTAACAGGAGGGAACACACCTTGACCACCATGTTTTGACAGCGCATAAACGACTGCGGCTGCGGCGTCAGCAGACATTCATTATATATTGCTCCAGTCGTGAGAACACAAAAGTAGTCAAGAAGTAGGTGGTACTTCTTTCTGCCGCCACCTGCCTATAATGGTAGGCAAAGTGGCGCAAAGTAGCGGAAGCTGACAGCCCTGTCTGTGCGTTAGTTGCACAGCAGCGCATGCAGCTAGCGTGAAATGTGAAAGGGAAAAGTAAACGTTCAGTTGTGTACGCAGTTTTCCAATGCCAAGCCACACCCGAGAGAAACAATATCATAGCAGGAGATGTCTAGGCAGAGTGTGTCTCTTTTGCAGACTATATCTGGCAGGCGAGGCCATCACAGGCGCCAAGACGAGCATCTTCCAATGAGACGTCGACAAACAAGCAGATGACAGCCCTCATTGTACGTTTACATTGTCCTCGGTGGGCCGCAATATTTGTGACGCGCAAGTTACCCAGCTATGAACCACTCTCATGACCCCGTTATCGAGGCAGCGAAGACTGATTCGTAGGGACGGGCAATAATAGTGCAGTAACTCTTCAAGGGCTGCCAGCGTGGCGCGTGCGTATATAAAAGCCGTCATTCACGCCTGCGTAAGTGTTCGTGCCTGACACTGACCTGACCAACATCAACGGATTTTGGCATCACCATCTTCTGCCAACGTAAGCGTATGAGTTCGCATAACGATACGGATTAAGAATACCATGTGTACCTTTTCAGTCAAGTGTTAGGTGGTATGCTATGGAGCCATATGCCACATGACTGGCACTGCTAAGCTACATTCGCCGGTGCACTCTAAGCGTGCGGATGGTGGAGTAAGTGAACGTTCAGTGGCGGTATGAAACAAACAACTGTGTAACATTTTTTTCATACCGGTACCTTTACACCGTTACCACCTTCCCACGGCTTAGTTGTTCTCTTTGCACGAGGTAGAATAAGGAACACAGAAGCGGGCGCACATGCAGCATCAGTTAAAAGGCGAAGTAAGCTTAGCACTGACCCCGTAAACAACCACTATGCTACCGCTCCTTCCTTTTTGACTATTTTGGTATGATGTCGTAGCTTTGCCGCTACCGTTTGATTTCAAACCATATGCGCGAGGCCAATCAAACGAGCACGCATGAAAATGGGTATCGGCGTCGGTAACGCAGTGCAAAGTTTCACTTTTGTGCTGAAACTCCACTCTTCCTGCTTATTGCATTGCAACCACCAACACCCTATCCTCCTCCTTCTCACTTTGCCCTGTTTTCCCTCTTCACACTCGTCACTGACGTCCATATTCTTATCTATCTAGTAAATTTTATAGCACTCTTCCAGAGCATTACAGTCTCCCTGTGCACTTTAGTTGACCTGGCAAGCTATAGGTTCAGTCTCTGCCTTGCTTCTCTTTCCTTCTATTCATCTCTTTCTTTACTGTAGGAGTGCTTCGAGATCTCCGATAGATTGGGAGAATTTTACGAAAGTTTACCACAAATTGCTGACAGGCTGTGCCCATTTAAAGCGTGCACAATCTACAAGACCATTTGAAATGACCTACTGCATAGTACGAACTTTACATGAGAGCCACCACCTACCGGTTCCGTCATAGGCGCCGCCACCAACTTCAATTGGGAGCCTCTGGTTCACCGTAATAATTTTGCTCACGGTTTGTGGCAACTTTATTGCCACAGCTGATCCTCTTGCAATGACGTAGATAACTTACGAAGCAAAATCACGATACCGTTATGCGAGACGGAGGGCTCTGAAAATTTACGACTCCCATTTTTGTAAGGTGCTCCTAAATCTGAGCAGACGGGCCTCCAGCACTTTCGCCACCGTCGAATAGTGGCCGCAACGGCCGGGATTAGATTCGGCGACCCTAGGGTCAACATTCAAGCTCCATAACCACTAGGCTACCGCTATGGGTATGAATACCTCCTCACAATAGTTCTTGTATGTATATATAGGAATTTCAAATATTATCAGGTAGGGAAAGATTGGGTGGGGGGGGGGGGGTGCTGACAGAATCGTTTGTATATCAACCATCGCTGAATTGCCGTTGTACATCACCGTTCGTGCAGACAGCGCTTGGCACCGTTCAGGACATACAAACTGTCTAGTTATCAACCATGTCCATGACTTGTTATCTTTATGGCACCATTCTCGGTGTCACGAGGGCTGCCAGAAAAGCGTGGGGCGCAAAAGTTACGTTTATGGGCTGCCGGAGCCGCGATTATAAACGCCCTTCCTTGTGTGCGCGTCAACATTAGGAACACACAGACCCGGTGATAACCAGCATATTCTAAGCCATCATCATCTGCTAACGTAAGCCTATCTATTTAGGCATGCCAATGCCTCTACGGATGACTGTGGCCGCTTTTGACGAAGTCGTACCACGCCACTATATAGTGCTGAATGTGGTGTATGACGGAGAAATAATGGCGGAATAACGGCATAGCAATGAACTCTATGAAGACTGGTGCCACAGTGCCACTGGTTCTACCCTCCAATCATTCTGTGCAGCCTTGTGTGAGTGCTATTTTAACAACAACGACACCTGCTTGTACGTTCGTACACACGACTGTTGAAAGAGGCCCTGCAACACTTTTTCAACATGGTCAGAAAACACGGTGGATCCTTAGTCCAGACTCCCGAGAACACGTGAACCAAACATTACAGCGCAGCACGCGGCCTGTAATTCACAATTCAGTCTCCAAGTCAGCAAGAAATTGACAACTCTTCTCTCGACAAAAAAGAAACGCCATAAACCCTATGGTATAACGTTAATGACAAGTGGACGAGAGGGTACTAATTCACGATTTTTTTTGCACAACAAACACACTGACTATAGCTTGTGGTTTCTATTTCTTTCTAGTCCGTCTGTGTGTTGCAAAAAAATGTCCTGAAACCTAACGGAGCGCCCCACCAAACCTAATTCCACGGCCCGTGTCTGATTTGAGCTTCGTGATGTTACTGCAACCGCCGCGGAATGCCACCGCGCGCGCACTCGCATTCACATTGAAAGAAAACCTCGCGTTCGTAGAAAAGAAAGGAAATAAAGTGCTCAAGGTCATGGCGCAAGCTGACAAACAGGTATACCTCTTCCAACTTTGAGTGTGAGACACGACAGAGGAACTGAACGAAGCATACAAAACAGCATAACACGTCTACCAAACATGATAACGAGATAAGACTAGATATCCTTAATAGACTAAACATTTAGCCCATACACACAACTGATGAGCACCATTAACTCCCGCAATTCAGCATTACCTGCGGATAAATGCAATGCCTCAAGGCACCCTGACGAGCCGACACGAAGCAGCTGCAGGGAAATGGCCAGAGCAGATAGGCTAAACAAAACACGCAAGCAAGACCAAACCAAGGCTTTCATCGGTGCCCCCAACATCCACCAGGGATATAAGCCATACATCTTGAGTGCCGAGAATGAGGAAGTGGCCATAGCGCTGGCCATCATATATGCTGCCACTCATACTGCAATTAGTGAATCTAAGAGCGCTATTCTCCGCTTTACGAGGAGAAGTGTGCGGCTAGATGAGGCCATAATGTACATTTCAATGAGAACGACAGAACCAAATTAAATCTGTTGTGGTTACCCGTTAATTCGGCAAACCCCGGTAAGGAGGAAGTGCACAATGTAGCCCGAGGGTTAGTAAAACGTAACAAGCTTGGCGTGAAACCGGACCCCTCGACCATCTACAACGAACTTACGAATATATATAAAGTAGTGACCAAGTAGTGACCATCGACAACGAACTTACGAATATATATAAAGATGACGATGAAATATATTCTATACCACACAGCAATGCCACGAGAGCACAGGATATATCCATCGCAGAGATCAACCCTTTATACCTCCTTATCGCATAGCAATCTTTACAGGCGCAGATCGCAAGGAAAAGTCAGGAGCTCGTGAAAAAAACCCAAAAATAAAGTAAAAAAATCGCAGATTCCGCTTTTTTCATTTTTTTTTTCAGACGAGTTCTGTGAGTAGAACTGACTTTGTGCATTTTACTAGTTAAGGCTCCAGCCCATTGCGAGGAACTTTCTTCGGGGCAGGGGGAGAAGCACTGATTTGCAGGCTTTGGTTGTTTATGGAAAGCACCTATTTTGAGCAAGGTATACCCATTTGAGGAACAAATTAACTTGACGAGGGTCTCCTAAACGCAATCACAGTTGACATTTGCCGTGGTATAACACAATCATTGCTTCTTTTCGTAAGCAGTTCCAAGCATTTTTGTACCCCTGTTGTAGAATACTTGACTGCGGCGCACAATGCCTCGGTTCGATTCCGGCTTAAATAGCGATTGTTAATCTCTCCGTTCCTCTTATCAACCATGCTGCCAAAGGCTGCCATACCTACATTCCATGGGTCGTGATATGTGGGTATGTGTCACACGGGACTTAAGGATAGGCTTCCATGATGTTCCCGACAAGTGATGCCCGTTATTATTGCGATAGCAATTATATAGAGCTCTCGGCTGGGTTTCGCCACTGGCGTCGTATGTATATATATATATATATATATATATATATATAGATATATATATATATATATATATATATATATATATATATATATATATATATATATATATATATATATATATATATATATATATATATATATATATATATATATATTTAAAGACTCCAGTGCACGGAATCAAACATCTGACCTCTGAATTACTGTGATTTGTGATTGCGGTGCATTAGCCACTGAGCCACGAAGGAGCACCTCCTTCAACGTTCAGACGACAAGCTATTTCTATCTACCACTTACCGCTGGCGATGGGCATCTCGTGGGCAACTATCGTGTTTCCAGAATTACCATCTAGATGGCACAATGAGCGTGCGTCGCCAGATCGTCACGACGCGGTGGCGCGCGCTCTCACCTCCCATGCGTACTTTGCCCCATGGAGAGAGTGAAGTGGCTGCTCACGCGTGCGCTCACTTATCTCGCGGTGGGGACAATCATACACCTTGTGCTTTCGCCGTAACGATTTTGTTGTAGTTACCGGGTGCACAGAGGTCACTGAACTCGTCACACAGTCTCCATTTGCGAAAAAGGCACGCTTTTCAGACACAGCGTAGTAACAACTGAGACGCTTATTCGTATTCATTTGTGCTTGTGAATAAGTTTCGTGTGTAACTTGTGCGTGAGAAATCCGGCGCACGTTTCGATCTGCTTGCCATGTTTCGCGTGGCCCCCCAATTTGTTGCTATCGCGTTGATTCCTTCACCTTTGCGGCAAAGCTGTGACTTTTTGTTCAGTGATACGCACAGATATTCAAGCAGCCTGTCAAGTCTTGGCGACAGGTGACATTCTAACCGCGCATTTCAGCACACTGACGAAGTACTTGGTACCCACCTTTTGTTACGTATTAGAATACAGAGATGGTGAAATAAACTTTAATCGGTCCTGGAGAACCCGGTTAGACACGCCTTGAAGGGGGGTCCGCTGCAGTTGCTGGACGCCCCCACGCCAATGCCGGAAGACCATGGTCCTCCGCCCGTTCTCAGGGCTCCTTGACTGTCGAGAGCTGAACTGAAAGCTTGCTTTTAAGGGCCCTGTCATGGTTCTGTTCTGTGCTAACCTTTGCGCTACGTAACGCCGGGCACTGCCAGAGCATGGGAGCGAGTGCCCAAATATCATCCCCACAGCTAGGGCATCCTGGTTTTTTTTCTTCATCAAAGTGACTGAACGTGCTACGAGACGGGAACGAACCTGCCTGCAGCATCCAAAAAGCCGACGACTGCAGTCTAGTGAGTGGAAGGGAGTAGCTTGGTCTTAACAGTTGGCAGTAGAAAGTAACTTGACTAAGTGTTCTAAGTGGATCCCTGAAGCTCTCTGCGGACTCGCCTCTCAACCCGCTCGCACCACCACGGCTCCTGATTTCTCGCGTGGTATGGGTGGAATAAACCTCGTAAATCGGGGATCAGAGGGAATGAAGTAGCATACGCCATGTCTCCTGTAAGTCTCTTGGACCTTCCCCTGAGGTCGCCGTATTCCTTGAAGTGAAGCAAAGTACTCGGTTTGGCGCGTGTAGACAAGAACGAACGATCAAACGAGATGCGTGACAGCCACAGCGTTTATCCGGATCCACCTCACTCCATGACGAGACGCGAGGCAGCCCTAGTGAAGCGTGCCCAAACGAACTCTTTACTGACAGCCCACATTCACAAGGCAACAATGGGTTTCCTGTCTGCTGGCATGCGATGGTTTTCTGGATAACATTCACGTTCTGCGGGATTGTCCGGGTGACAGTGTTGTTGCCAGTGAGAGCCTCAAACATACACTTACTAACCTAAGAGCTGTGACTCTGGACTCTGGAGTAGGGGCTTGCGGATTTCTCCTCAGACATCATGAAGACATTACTCAGATATTTGAAACTTGTAGGCCTATCTGATGGCTAGGCTTTAAGGGGCGAAGCTCCTTAAGCCATGGGTCGTGGGTCCTCGATGTATGTAGCTGATAGCCACCTCTCGTTCAGTTCTTGGAATGCCCGCTAGGTGGCAGTACTTGAATATGATGAATATATATGTTGAAAAAATGCGAGATGACGGTACTTGAAGTGCTCACTAAATGGACGAACGGACGGACGGACAGACAGACGGATGGACGGACATACAGACAGACTGACAGGCGTGGCTAGCGGATGCACGCACGATTCATATTTACCTACAAAATCCTCCGAAGCTTCGCCCCACTCATCATCATTCACTCCGTGGATATGCTGCGAGTTTTTCATTACAATAAAAAATAAACGAAGGAGTGGTCATCATTACTTGGCGACGACTACCCCTTTCCGCTTGGTTGTTACGAAGTAAGGATTAACAAACAAAACAGTGTATATACATATATAGAGTCGTACATCGGCGAGTCTTGATTTGGGCAGAACAAACGCATAGCTGCAATCCACACTTTCAACCTATTCGCACTGTCCACGGCCTATTCGCGGTGAGATCAGGCTATAGGTGGCAGCACCGTCTCGCGAAAGTGTGGATAGGCGGTAGGTGGCGCATATACAAATACATGCAGCGGCGCTTCGTTGCATGTGGTCTGAAGCCATCGTCGGCGTATAAAATGCGTTGACTTGAGATCTACGCTCTTCTTTACTGAATCGGCGCACGACTCCTACGCAACGTAAACATTACTCGCGAGTTAAGCGCATTCTGCTCTTCATAGAGATGCTCGCCTTTGGTTGTCTCTCTTCATGCTTTCGCACTAAATCATGCCTTTGCTGTTTTGTTTGTACGTGGTTAGCTTGTGTTCCGCCTGCTACGCACTGCTGAAGCGTGACTGAACTACTTATTTACGTCTTTGTCCACTGCATACTACTAAAAAAGAGAAAGAAGGATCGTAGAAATCCCGCATACCTGCGCGATCCGTTCAGTGCCATCGTTCGCACCTTGGCATATGATTTTTTTCTCTCATACTGTTCACGATGAGTTGTGGGACAGCTGATAAGTAGTCACGAAAGCTTAGTGGCTAATGGCGCCTTGCGCTACACTGCGTTTACCACGCGTACGCACATGTTCTTGCACCAGTAAAAATTTTATATAAGAGTCCAGCAGAAAGTTTTCATCGGTGGATTACGTGCATGACGGTGCTACAAAAAGACCTGGTTAATGGGACATGTTTTTTTATAAATATTACCACTGCTTTTCGCCGGTAACTAATGCCACACAAATGCTGAAAACAATGTAAAAAAGATAACATTTTCAACGAAATTAGATGACAATATATATATAAGGCATGCCATCTGAATTAATTTTAAATGTCACGGCACTTTCAAGCGTTCTTAAGTCTAAGCACACGGTTGGACACGGTAACTCTGTTTTCAATACAGTGTAAGTACCGAAGTCTCACGGTTGATGTGTGTGTGTGCCCCGCCGCGGTGGTCTAGTGGCTAAGGCACTCGGCTGCTGACCCGCAGGTCGCGGGTTCGATTCCCGGCTGCGGCGGCTGCATTTCCGATGGAGGCGGAAATGTTGGAGGCCCGTGTACTCAGATTTGGGTGCACGTTAAAGAACCCCAGGTGGTCAAAATTTCCGGAGCCCTCCACTACGGCGTCTCTCATAATCAAATAGTGGTTTTGGGACGTTAAACCCCACAAATCAATCAATCAATCAATCACGGTTGATGTGATAGTAATATTTACATAGAAATATAGTAATAATTCTATGTGGTGGTGCTACCGCCAGATAATCACAACTAAGGCTTCTCGCAAGAACGCTAAACTACAGTGCAGTAATTGTACACCTACAATCAGCGCACAACTGTATGACCTAGAGCCTGTTTTTTTTTTAACAACGGAGTCGCCACAGAATGCTGCATTCACACAGCATTTATTAGTCGTCATGTCTGGGAGGATGCCACAAGCATTTTTCGATGTGTTTAAGGCAGAGAGCTGCACCCACTCTGAAATTATTCTGGTGAATGGAGGGTACGACGACAATAAACACAACTTGAATGTTGCACTCGCCGATCTTATTAAAATGCATTAGCAGCCAAGCAAGGCAAAATGCTTTGGTACGTCGTTTCAGACATACGTAAAAACAGTTTCACTCACGCTGACATGACAGGACAAACCGCACTTTGAGAACGCGCATGAGGTACGTGCACATAGAAACACGACGTGGCTAGCAAACGACGCAAGGAGCAATCCCCACTTCATCGTTGTGGTCAGTTGCCGTCAGGCGGCGACTCTGCTTGATCTCGCGGCCAATAGGTGGCGCGCCGTGCAATTCAAGATGGCTGCGTAAGGATGAATCTGGATGATCAACCCAAGAACTCGCATAAGAAAAGATAAGACACACGGGCGTACTTCTCGTGCCGCTTTCACCAGATGAACTCTTGATCGTCAAATGAATGTATATCGAACCAAATTACTTTCCCAACTTATAGGAACTGCTGAATGTTCACTACCTCATTTCTTGCCGCAGTGCAAAGGGTGGTGGTGTCAGGTTATCGACCGTGTATCAACGATGCTTTGCGTAATCCTGTGCGTGCTACAGAAAACCGAGCGAACTATAGAATTCTTGTATAAACAGAACGGCACTCCGAGATCATTTGTGTCGAGTTTGTCTAGCGAATATGCCGCAGTAGTAGGCCACTAGCGAGTACCTCGCCGTCGCGGCTGCACAGGACCGAATTTTCAACGTAGGGATGGTTTGCGAACATATTACACCGTCGTCAATACTTGCGCTGTAAGCATCGTCCACCGGCTACTTCCACGGAACACAAGCACTTAACTTCCCATTAAGTAGCTCTTCTGTCACAGCCTTGATCAGACTCTAACACTGCGCAATTTCCCACACTCGGATGTTGCAGGCCCCATTAGCGCGATCAAAACAAGGATATCGGCACGCGCACGCTTTTCGCAACATCAACATTGCGAAAATTTGTCGAACAACAACGTCATTCGTACGGCACCGGTGAAGTGCAGGAGAAGTTAGAGTGGACTGTAGTCGTAACTACATATTTCATTGCTCTAACCATTTCGCTTCGCTGGTCGAGCTCAAGCTGGCGGCATGTGGCGCTTTATAATATCCACTGTAATTGGAATACATTAAATGCAGGAGAAAAAGTATGCTTTTATTTTGAGCTCGCTCAAGGATATTATACAATAAATACAATAAAAGTGACTTACGAGCGTGAATAAACATTAACGCATGACGGGACGTGAAGTGCAACTCTCTGCTTGTCAGCTAGCAGCTGATCATTCATCGTCGCTGTCACTCTTACCGCGTTGACAATCACCTACGTCCAGTGAAAAATCCTCGACGTCAAGACGGTTTCTTTGAACTTCACTGCTGAAAGTAATCTGAGGAATTCTCTCCGCCAAACGACTTTGATAGCACCAACGACGCGTCATTCACCACGCACTACACCCACATGGCGTCACTCCCCACGTTTATCTAGGGGTGCCTGGTGCGGACACTGCGGAGATCATTTCGCTCCGATACCCGGCAAAAAAGGAATCGCTTGCAGTGTGCTGCCATCTATCAATGAACGTAAAAAAAAAACATGCGGTGCAGTGTAGGCCAAAGTTTGGATGCGCAAGTCGCGAGCCTGCGCTAGTTTTCGCGTACAATGAATGTTATGAGATTTGTGCACTACAAAAGCATTCACGAATGCTATACACACATAAAAAAGACGAGTTTTAACTGCAATGGTCAGACGATCGCGTTCAACTATCCAAAGTGGCTGCAGAAAATCTCGCGAAGCTGATATGTGTACTCTGCGGGCTACAATCGAAAGCGCGAGTTGCCATGTAATTTCACGAAAACCTGGCGTCTCGCAAGAACGAATCAGATTTATTGTCTCACGAATGGTCCAACATATTCACTGATGCACAAGACATGCAAAAATGTTTGCGTTCGTTTTTTTTTGCTAAAGCGTTAACACTGCGGCTACAACCACCAAACAAGGGATATCATTGGGAGCGCCTGCCTACTGATCATCCTTGAAAGGACGCTCCTGATTTCCGCATGGTGGCGTGACAGCCTATGAACATTGCGAATAGTCCACTCAGTACTTGCTACAAATCTTTGTTGCTGTTGTTGTTTTTTATTCGTGAACCCGTACTAAAATTCGTTTATTTCTAATAGAGTTGTTCTCTCTCTATTCTCGTAATCACCGGCTCATCGTGTTCGCCATACACTAAATTCTTCTCACGCAAATTTCGGTATGCGCCAAGTTCAGGATGACGAGCACGAGGGAGCCCATACGAAGGCGGCTAGATAGACAAAAACGCAGACTCACACTGGCAAAAGTGTATTTGGTTCAATAAGAAATGTTTCGCATTTAAAATGCAAATAAGAGAGCTGGCGAGAATATGAGGGTGACTACGTGGGAGTGTTCCCAGCAATCCACTATCTGTTTCCTAGATATCCTGGACGGCATTCGGCTAAATAGCGAGGTTCCTGCTAAGAATAAAAAATATTAAGAAAGTCTAATCACAGTAAAGGAGATAAATTCAAAGCGCTCTTCTCAAGGCTAGGATTCAGTCTTCGGACTATAAGCTGTGTCCTTGGCTTTCGCGCCAAGCATATGATAATCTTGGTCGACCGTGACACTGGCTTTAGTATTCCGGTCCACGTGTTTTCTGGAAGGAGTTCGTCTTGACGCCTTCTAACTCCTCCCTTGCCAGGAACGTTGGAGATGAGACATGCCACGCTCTCCTTTGCCTCTCTCACCATTCCTACAACATTTAAAATTTCAGCCTCTCACGCAGATTGTGCAATGACCGCGTCGATAAGTTCGGCCTTGATAGAAAGCGTGTGGCATCGGTCGGGGCAAGTAAAATACCGAGTCAAAGATCGTGCTCTTATTTCTATGCCATCATTCTCGAAGTCGCAAAGGCTGTCATAGTACGGGCAGGCCATGATCTCGAAGCAATGTTCACCTACTGCTGGCGCAGCCCGTATATAAGAACGCCCTTCTTCAACTCTGCGTCAACGTGCGGAACACTGACCTATAGCGACCACCAGTGTCATTTCAGCGTGATCCTCTTCTGTCAACGTAAGTTTGTTCCGTTTCCACATACAGTTAACTACAAGATAAGCTTCTCTACGTACTGTACTCTGTTACAACCATAGGTTCGGTAAAGTAACAACAAGATAAGCTTCTCTACGTACTGTACTCTGTTACAACCATAGGTTCGATAAAGTCACAAACGACCCTCTTAGACTCACTCAGGCTCAGACCTGGCAGTGAGTTTGAGTCAATGAGTCTGGATGAGTAATGCTTGAACATGGCTTCCGAGATGGCGGGCGTGCGGCAGAGGCTATGACTTGGGGTGAGTTTGAGTGAGCACCGGTTGAAAATAATATTGGTGAGTCTCAGTTGCAAGTGAGCACTAAGCTCAAAATATATCTCTTGAGTGAGTATGAGTGCATGAGCTACACCGTTTACCGCCGACCGATGGTCCTACCTTTAGAACTAATATCAGCATTATACATCGGCTTACATTCATGTACAATTGTATTTGCGCGTATCTCAAATCACTAGCGTTTATGCGCCAGATCAGTGTTTATTGATCAGAGGTGAGGGGGAGGGCGGAAGGATTTTTCTGTCTCGAGAAATTCTAGATAAAATATATCGTGAGTGTCACGTACTTCGTAAAAATGACCCAACTAGATTGAAACTATTGATAACTCGCACTTGAAGCCACGAGATCATAGAGCAGGAATTATGCGCTATATTGGCATCCAAAGGCGCTTAGACTATGATCTGAAAAGCTGATTTTACGCTGGCAGACTCACGAGTCTACTCGGGCTTACTCATATTCAGGGAAACCCGTGTTCACCTGCAGTAATATATTGGTGAGATAGTCAGTTCGGCTGAGAATTCTGGTCAGTCTGGGTCCGAACGAAGGACCAACATACATTTCTCGAGTGAGTCTGAGTGTGCTCCAGTTTATTTGCGACCTATGGTTACAACCTAAGACAAATGAGAGCTCCGCCCACAGGAACACGTCACACCTGTCCTTCCCCTGTGAGAGACAGTCGTGCTCGTTGACTTGCGCTCGTTCCGCAAGTATTTTTTTCTCGTCTAATGTAAGTAGTACGCCCACCAGAAACCAAAGGTTCACCGTTAGGATACGTAAAACATTACGTCTGGCTTCGCAGCATTGTCAGAATCTCCGAAGAAAATCACCGGGACGTTCAAATTTGTGACCTAGAACCAGCAACTCAAACGTGGTTATGTGTATGGTATAGTCAGCTATCTGAAACGTTATTGTTTCTAGTAACGTTGGTTTACCCTGCGTAGCGAAGTATTGGGTTTTAACGAACGTACGTCTGGATCATGGACGTTTCTTTTTTTACGGGACGACTTTTTGCTCTCCCATAGAAGAGTGCCAAGCGCTCTAAATCGTTAAGTACTCTTTCTAAACACACGTTCAAAACTTTTCCTAAGCACATATATATGGCTTCATCAAGCATGAGGCCCACGGGACGGTTTTCGGCTCTGTAAGAGTAGAGTACCAAGTGCTCTAAATCATCGTTGACCACTTCTTCTAAACACAGGTACGTCTGTGAGAGACCTGTGAAGCTTGTTTTCAGGCCTGCCTAGTTCTGGTTTCTAAAAGCACGTTAAAAACTTTTTCTAAACACATATATATTGCCCTTTCAGGTATGAGGCCCACGAGACGGTTTTCATCTACGTAGATATACGTATATGGTAGGTCACCATCTGCCATCTTCTGCATCAAAGATAGTCTCAGGGTGTCCCTGGGCTATCGAACGCCCACCATGGCAAGCGAGCCCCCGAAGAAAGCATTAGCTTCCGACGTTGTCGTCCCCTGGGGAGATGAGTCCAGAACACGTCGTCGACGCGACGCCTTCAATAGTCGGAATCGAAGGAATGTGCTGCGTTCAACACTTTGGCAGCCGGACAAGCGAGAATATTTCCGAACGAATTCGCACAGGCTTCGATAGCCTCTGTTTAATAGTGTGTAGACCACGATCAGGAACTGTCATCATCTGGGTCAGATTAGATGAGAGTGCTCAAATAAAGAAAGAGTAAACAGCGGACTTCACCAGGGGGACGGTGGCGCGCCCTTTCCTCCACATCATTTTGTTCCCAGATTATGAAAAATGACGGGCCGACAACTGACAAACTTTCTTCTGTGATGACTGCCGTTTACCTCCGACTTCGCCTCGTGACACGCCCGGCCAGTAATTTTTCCTTCTTCCAACACTGGACCGGATCATGGAGGCCCTCTTCCAAAGGCGGCGCCAAGTACGCAAGGTGGTAACGCAGGTCATCGCAGACATCGAAAGACTTCGACATATGGATCACCCATTAATATTCGAGTTGAAGAATTTTCACCAAATTTTTATTGGCCAGTACGATTAGCTCAGCAGAATCGACAAAGAAGTAGAGGACAGAGTTGATATCGATTTTTTGGAAGACGAGATGTGAGAATTGGATTGAATGTTCACCAGATTACCAGAGTGAAAGTCCCAGCAGAATATAAGATTGCCGATACATTGAATTCACGGCAGACACACTTAGACTTAGTACGACAACGTACACGAGAACGGAAGCACAGAAGACACCTCAGTACGGAAGCACTCTCTTCGACAATGTCACCTAAATCAAGCAATTACGTACTCAACGGCAATCTTGTCCCACAAAAATTGGATGTGTCGACAACAGGACGAATAGAGGGACAAAATGGCAGCACACAAGCTAGGGTTCCCACTACAGAGAAGGCCTCTTTCACGCCATCAGAGATCTCGTCAACGTGTCGTACACATCAAGCTAATAAGAGCGCATCCGTAACAACTCCCAGGTTTTGGCACCAAAATGATGTGGAGAAAAGGGTGAACCACCCTCCTCTTCTTTATTCGAACACTCTGATCTAACCCCTTCTAAATGATGATAGTTCCTCATCGTCGTCTACACAATACTTAACATCCTCGAGAAGTGGCTGAATAAACTGCAATCACGCACCGACAGAGCGCATGTATGCTGCATGCTGTGTGGAGCTCACATATGGAGGGCACGGGGCAAGAGAACAGCTGCGACGTTTAATTTTACGCCCTTGTAGTTTGTCCGAGCCGGGAGCCGAGAAACTTTTTCGTATTAGGGGAGGGGGGGGGGGGGTTCATCTATGATTTATGCAAGTTCGTGTGCGCATTTTTATCGCGCGTCCGTTGATTCACATGCAAAATAGAAGGGGTGGAGGGCTGGGATATGGGTCCTTTTTTTTCCTGGCTAGGCCAGTGACCCCATAGCTTAGAATCAGCCTGGGCACTTATATGCATTAAAGAAAGCGGTTGCTATGACACAACCCGGAGATGTGTATATGAGTATCGATAAGACAAAAAAAAGAAGAAAAAATGATTCGCAATGCCTTCCGGAATATAATAACAATATTAAAGCGTTGTACAAGTGCAAGCGGTAATGCTCGTAATCTTGAGGACCGCAAAGATTAGAGTTAAAAACTTCAGGTAAAATATGTAGCCTACATGCATGGTGTGCAGGCGACAACCTTTTGATAATCTTGCGGACCGCAAACATTAAAGTTAATATATAATTGATGAGATTTAAGATATAAGGGAACCGCAAACATTAGAGTATATTATATAGCCTACATGGATGGTGTGCAAGTGACAACCGCGAACGATAAAAATCAATTTAAGCCGGAACACTTGTCACAGAGCTGTAATTATTAAAGGAAAGGCGGTAGCTTCGCCTATAATCTTCTTTGTGTTTCCTATCGCTTAACCATTCCGATGGGGCCGCGATTCTAAAACTGAGGTTACAAGTCAGGCTCCAACGCTTATAGCGCTTGGAAGGAATGGCAGGAATATAAACCATCAGTCCTATCTTCTCGCCTTTCAATACGTTCGATCGGGACACAACAGAATGTCATGGTTTGCCTGGTTTACGTGATCGACATTACATACATTGAGCATGATTTTACATGCCCTGAACTGCAAAAACATGTTTTCTACCCTGCATGTATATGCCCCGCCACGGTGGTGTAGGGGTTAAGGTACTCGGCTGCTGACCCGCAGGTCGCGGGATCGAGTGCCGGCTGCGGCAGCTGCATTTTCGATGGAGGCGAAAATGCTGTAGGCCCGTATGCTCAGATTTGGGTGCACGTTAAAAAATCCCGGGTAGTCGAAATTTCTGGAGCTAGCCCTTTACTACGGTGTCTCTCATAATCGTATGGTGGTTTTGGGGGCGTTAAACCGCACATATTAATCATTGCCCTGCATGTATAGACCTCTTTCTTGTCTCGTAACAAAAAACACATCTCCGCCCCAGGTAACCTTGAACAAAAGCCACGCCAATCGCTGATGCGCTCTTCAGGTAGGAGGTGCGCAAACATAATCTAGATTCACTGCTTAAAAGCTACGCATCACTGAGCCGCCATCAATCCACGGCTGGGTGGTGACCATGACTCCCTCTGGCTTGACTGCATATCCTTGCACCCACAATTCCAGAGAAAAAGGTCTTGATCCGTACTTAAACACACGAGGCTACCGCAAACACATCGACTCATCGTACTGCAATAAAGCAAAACCTATATGAATCAGCCCTGATGAATCATATACAGTGCACTCGTAATTTATCGCAGACAACACAATATGACGGCTAGAACGAGTACGGAGACGTGTGCGTACATTCGTAAATTAAATTAAAATGAACTGAAGGTTGGTTTCATTTTACTTTATTAAAATACACGATAGAAATATAAATACACATTTGGAGGTTCCTAAGTGAAAACTGTCGGCGGGATCTCGTAACAAAAAATAATTGGGCGTTACATTACTATAAATGATTATAACCATCAGAAAAATGTCCTTAAACTTTCACTCCCAGGAAGCACGCCCAGGAAACCGGGATATGACGCCGTTACTCGCCTACTGGGACGTTCGTGGTTTCGCCCAGGCCATCCGCAACCTTCTCGTCTACAAGGGAGTAGAGTTCGAGGACAAGCGCTACCCGCACGGCCCGCCGCCGGAGTACAGCTGTGGTGAATGGCTCAGACAGAAGTTTGAGCTGGGGCTCAAGTTTCCCAACCTGCCGTACTACGTGGACGGCGACGTGAAGATCACACAGAGCTTGGCCATTCTCCGGTACTTAGCAAGGAAGTACGACCTGAATTCCAGGTGACAGACCTGATTTCATTCGCATGTTTTCATTCTAACTTTCCATATAATATTACCGAACGCGAAGAATCTAACGGCGAACTATGGGTGTACTCTGTGACCGTATCTATCTATCTATCTATCTATCTATCTATCTATCTATCTATCTATCTATCTATCTATCTATCTATCTATCTATCTATCTATCTATCTATCTATCTATCTATCTATCTATTTCTAATTTGAAATCATCATCATCATCATCACCCTGACTACGTCCACTGCAGGAGAAAGGCCTCTCCAATGTTCCCCCAGTTAACTCGGTCCTGTGCTTGCTGCTGCCAATTTATACCCACAAAATTCTTAATCTCATCTGCCCACCTAACCTTCTGTCTCCCCCTAACTCGCTTGCCTTCCCTAGGGATCCAGTTAGTTACCCTTAATGACCAACAATTATTCTGTCTACGTGCTACATCCCCGGCCCATGTCCGTTTCCTGTTCGTGATTTCAATTATATGATACCCTTAGCCCCGGTTTTTCCTTAATCAACTCTGCTCTCTTCTTGTCTCTTAAGGTTACACTTACCATTTTCCTTTCCATTGCTCGCTGCGTCGTACTCAAGCAAAGCTAACCTTCTTTGTAAGTCTCCAGTTTCTGTTCCGTAGCTAAGTACCGGCAAGAAGCAGCTGTTATAGACCTTCCTATTGAGGGATAGTGGCAATCTACCTGTCATAATTTCAGAGTGCTTGCCAAGTGTGCTCCACCCCCATCTTATTCTTCTAGTTACTTCAGTCTCGTGGTTCGGCTCCGCGGTTATTACCTGTCCTAAGTAGGCATAGTCTTTTGCAACTTCAAGTGCACTATTACCTATCTCGAAGCGCTGTTCTCTTCAGAGGTTGTTGTGCATCACTTTCGTTTTTTGCAGATTAATTTCAAGACCTACTTTTCTGCTCTCCTCGTCTAACTCCGTAATCATGAGTTGCAATTCATCCCCTGAGTTACTCAGCGACGTAATGTCATCGGCAAACGCAGATTAGTAAGGTACTCTCCATTAACTCTTATGCCTAACTGTTGCAATTCTAGCACGCGGTAAATAGCATTGGGGAGATTGTATCCCTCTGCCTTACACCCTCCTTGATTGGTATTCTGTTTCTTTATGAACCACTATGGTAGCAGTTGATTTCCCGTAGATTTATTCTAGGATGTTTATATATGCTTTATCGATGTCCTGATTCCACAGTGTCTGCATGACCGCTGATATTTCTACTGAATGAAACGCCTTCTCGTAATCTATGAAGGCTATGTATAGCGGTTGGCTATATTCTGAGCATTTCTCTATTACCTGATTGATTGTATGAATGTGTTCGATTGTTGAATAGCCTGTTCTTAATCCTTCTTGTTTGGTTGGTTGGTTGAATTTTAATGTTGTCTTAATTCTGTTAGCAATTACATGTGTAAACTTGAATTATGTATACCAAAATTTGAAGCGCGGGTTACGACCACGACAGGCAGGTGAGTGAGTGAGTGAACAACTTTATTCACTTCCTGCAGGTTACCGGGCTGCGTTCCCACCTAGGAGCTGGTTGTAAGACCATGTCTCTCAGCAGCTCCTTTGGCCTGCTGGATCACCCAAAGTTGATTATCTAATCTTGAGCTAGCGCGGTCCGCCAACGCTCCCGTAGGTCCTCATTGGAGGCCGCGCCTCTCGTTTTGCCAATTAGTGCTGGACAGTGCCAAATAATATGCGCTAATGTGGCCCCATTAATACAATACTTGCACGAATAGGTCATATACAAGTCGGGGTAAATGTGTTTCATAATTACGGGATTAGTGTGGGTGCCTGTTTGTAATTGCCGCCATTGAACGGACTGGGCACGGTTGAGCTTGTGGTGAGGCGGGGAGTATTCCCGTCGTTGAAGTCTATATTGTTGGATAATGTCGTTGAATTTGGTAAGTCTATCCCCCCACTCCCACTCCTCCACAAGAGAGTCCGTACGGGTGGTGTCAACCACTGACGTTGCCCGGAACGTGAGACCTCGAGCCACGTCGTGCGCCACTTCGTTAAGATTGACCTCCGTGTGGTCGACGGGTGTGTGGGCGGGAAACCAGAGAACGCATGCAATTTGGTCGTCAGAGCGGGCTTTGCCTTCCGTAAGAGCTTTCAGCGCCACTGGAGAAATCCTAGCATTCGCAAAATTTCGGACTGCTGTTTGTGAATCACTGATAACATACTGGGCATCAATCAGTGTGAGCTATGGCGAGCGCGATAGCGACCTCCTCAGCTGTGTCCACGTGATTGTGTAATGATTGAAGCACTGGTTATACATTTGTGCGTATGGTCTACAGCCGCAGAAACAAAACTGCGATAGTTTCGATAGCGCGCTGCATCGACGAAGACCGCCTCCTTATTGCTTCCATAAGTTCGGAGCATAATTTTGGCTCTACTGATTCTTCTACCTTTGTTGTGATCAGGGTGCATGTTCTTTAGCAATGTTGGTATCATAAGTTTAGTGCGCATATCGCGTGGTATGTCGCATTTCATACCATGCTGTGCGTGGTAAGAAATGACGAGACTGTCGAGAATTCGGCGACTTGCTTTCGTATTGCTCAAGCGCTCGTACTGCGAGATCTGTTGCGCTTCAATTATTTCTTCAACCGTGTTATGAAGGCCTAGTTTAAGAAGCAGTTCCGTGCTGGTACTGACAGGCAGGTTCACTGGAATTTTATATTTCACTTTCCTGCTCCCGAAAGTTTATAGAGGAGGGTTCCGAAAGATGATAACGATGACCCACCGGTACTATCGCAACGTGACGCTAATTATATAGGCCACTTAGACGGTGGCACTAAGGCATCGATGTATTTTATAGCAATGTTAATATTTGAGCTGGGCATTTCAAGCCAATCGATATACTGCCGCTGTGGCCAGTAATGGAGCCCGCGCGCGATGTCTTAGCTGCCAAGCTACAGCAGCAAAATGTTATGAACTAATGTGATATCAAAATGGCTTTTTGAGGGCCGGTTACAAGTAACAAGCAGCGTAATATTCGCCATCAATGGAGCCCTCTTCAGGGGTCTATTGACGGCGGCCATGATGTCAACGTAACATCATGGCTGCTTTGTGACACGCTTTGACACGCTTTTAATGAATGAAGAAAATTTCGGAGGGCTCATTTCCTTTGTTTAACACGCGCTTTGTGACACACGCTTCATGATTCCTCTCGTGATTGCGGTGCGAAGGTAGTCGGCCGCGACGTCACGATAACACGGCAACCCCATTGGCTTGAGAAGAGTCCTGGGATGGCAACAAACCACCCTGCTCCCGACTTGTAACCGGATATAGTTGGTGTATTCTGATAAACAGTTACCGGGTGCAAGAAAAGATGCAACGCATAAAGAGTGTGCCGCATTCACCGCTGTGGCAACGAGCGGCAATGACTAATACTACCAGGCTTGCATGCACATGAATACACGGAAAATCGGACGAGATGACGAACGACACCGTAGTTTAATTAGTACAGAATCGGGCACGTTATCTTACGGTTGCAGTTTCGGTGCCTGCCAGCGGCAAGATGCCTTTTCCTACACTGTTCTTTCTGATTGATTGATTGATTGATTGATTGATATGTGGGGTTTAACGTCCCAAAACCACCATATGATTATGAGAGACGCCGTAGTTGAGGGCTCCGGAAATTTCGACCACCTGGGGTTCTTTAACGTGCAACCAAATCTGAGCACGCGGGCCTACAACATTTCCGCCTCCATCGGAAATGCAGCCGCCGCAGCCGGGATCCCCGGTTCTTTCTTCACAGTGAAACGTAACTACAGTCACACATGTATTTAAAAAGTACAGTCGTCGTCCCCTATACCTTCCTCGGCTTCGTTATCTGTTTATGTTTATTGAGGTTGTATCAACAAAAAAAACCAATCCCTTAAGGTTCACTTGTTTCGTTGAACCCACTAGGATGATACACGCGGGACGAGTGCTCGATCACGTGTGTATCATCCTTGTGGTTTACATCTTTCTTTCACTCAAAAATATTTTATCGCAATGCTAGATCACTCGCATACGGTTTTTTCTATCAAAATGTGCAGGAACGACCTTGAAGCCACGGAACTTGACGTCCTCGAGCAGCAAGCCCAAGACCTGTGCCTCATCCTCGCCTATGAGGCGGTGCCGATGCCACGGTACAAGCAAGGACTCAAGTCCTACGCCCAGAACGTGGGAGACAAGCTAGAACCCTGGGCCAAGCACCTAGCCGGGCTCAAGTGGGTGCTCGGGGAGAGGCTGACGTACGTGGACTTCTTGCTCTACGAGGGACTCGACTGGCACCGAGCATTTACACCAGAGGCCGTGCGGAAACACGAAGAGATCTCCGAGTACCTCGATAGGTTTGAGCAGCTGCCAAAGCTGAAAGAATACTTCGCCTCCGAACAGTACAAGGACTGGCCCATTGTCGGACCACTGCGGTCGTGGGGTTACCACAGAAACGCCAAAGTTTCATAATGAATTAGCACCGAACTTCACGTCCAGCGCATCCCTCTTTTTTTTCAAAATCTATAGTCTTTTTTGGGATACTTCAACACAGAAATTCTGGTCTGTCTGCCTTTTTTCTTCTGTTACCCGATTAAGTAGAATGGCGAAAGTGTAACCCCTTCCAAAGCGACCAGCCATCTTGATCTGGTTTTTGCGTTCATACTTGCTAATACTGTATTTTGGCGCAACATCAGCACGGCGTCACTAGGTAGTGTGTTAATTTATTTTAAAATGCATAGATACGTATTATTAAAGACCGCAGTGCTTATCACACGACGCTGGCAATGCGACGATAACCAAAAATAAGTGTTTCCTATGCTTCACTAAAACTTCATGATGCTGCCTCCTACCAGTGCCAGTACCAGCAGTAATTTGCAAAAACGAAGTCAAGTTCTAAAAAAAACTTCGTTTCTCTAAATGACTGCTAGATGGCGTCGATATCTCACGCAGCTCGATGCGCGCGCCCCTTTGCACATGGAAAAAAAATAATACTTCCTTCATGCCATGACCTCCGAGATGGCGGGCGCACCACGCTGCGCGCCCGCAATCTCGGAGACAATGTTCATGCACTTCCAGGGTGGAGTCACTTTTTGAAGGGGCGAGTGCCGCCTTTCGATCGGCAGCCGCCATTCCGCTTCCCCCGTCTCATCGCGGCTGGTTGAGTGAGACATGTGCGCGGCGTTTTCTCGAGCAAAATACCCAGGTGTTGCGTGCCACAGCACACAAACCGCTCGCGAAATAGCTATAGAATGTTTAGATTTCCGAAAGATCCAAAAAGGCGACTCTTGTGCCTGGTACTGAACAAGCGCGACAAGCGGTAACCCACAGACCATTCGTGTTTGTGCAGCTTAAGTTATACTAGTTCAGCATTTCGAGAGCTCAGAGCTATAACTTATAACTTTGTCACATGGGCACTTTTGATCGCGATTGGGCCTAATGGGTTTGAATTTTTTACAACAGCCGCAGAAGGACGCCAATCACCATTTAAAAATTTGATGCCGATCGACCTTAACCGCGATAGCCAGTGTACCAGTGCAATACACGTTTATTTGCGCGCTGTGTACTGTGTATTTATACCTTTCATTTCGGATAGCACAAAATGCGTTTCTCTTAATCGATTGTTGTACACAAGCTGCAGTTGCGCGAAGATGTGCGCATATACGTCGTGCGCTTGTTGCTAGCAGCGCCTTCAACTATTTGTTTTTGTAACATCACCTTGAAATCATGCATTCCATTAGTTTATATTGGCAAAAATATTTTCTCACTGTCCCTCTTTTTGAGAAAGAAACTAACACTCTTTTCCTTCTTTCTCATTAACCCATCGGCTTCGCCTGCAGCAAACCACCGGCCGGGTTGGCGAGGCCCAACGCGCTTTGACCGGCGAATCGCCGGCTCCCTAAAAAAGCCATGCGCTGCGGTTAACTTGCAGTGAGATGTAGCGCTTGTTTCTCAAGTTTATTAAATCGTCCAAATAAAGCTATGGCCTCCGAATTAGCCGTATATTGAATGAAATTTGCTTTCTCATTGTTGTAAAGCCGTGTGATCGCATCGTTTTAACGATATCGATGAACGCTTTGTAACAATTACTCATTTGCAATATATTCCTGTGAAAATCACGCTAAACCTGACTTACGATACAATACCTGGTACAATGGTGCAATAAAGACGCACGTCGACAATTTAATTTGAATCTGTTCGTTTCATGCTGACTTTGTGTAGATATTGGGAAAAAATGAGTGGTGGTATCAAGTTATTGATGTAACTGTAAATGAAGATTATTCGCAATAACGCCTGCAATAGACATCGCCACAGTGGCTTGGGTGTCTCAGCCATCAAGCGTCACATAACGTGGGTATAAGGTCAAAATTGTAGACCTCTGCTTCAAGGGCACTCGGTAGGTACAGACATTCACAAATTATGTCCCCGCAGATGCTTTTTAGGGGCGAAGCTTCTTAAAGCGGCACCCGTTCGTCCCTCGTCGCAGTACGTAACATGTCTTACTTTTTGACCTGCAAGGTGGTGCCGGGGAGAGATTTCTCCTGTGCGTTGTTGAAGAATAAAAAAATCGCAGCGTGCGCGTTAACTAAAAGCCGAATTCTCCTGTCTCTCATTCCACATTAGCAGCCATTGGCATGTACATTGAGCACTATCTGACAAAAAAAAAAGGCTGCTACGTTATACTCGCTAGGCATAACCTCCTTGGTTTTAGAAAGGTATAGTGAGCGTTGGGCCGCAGTGCCATGAGTATACAGTGAACTAGTATAAACCATGAACTCGAGGTGGTTAACGGTGGGAAGTAGACACGAAGCGCAAGCCGCACGAAAGTGTGCGTGTGCCACCTCTCGTTTAGTCCTTGGAATGTCCGCTGGATGGCGGTGCTTCTATATGGGGAATATATGATGAAAAGATGAGAGATGGTAGTACTTGGAGTGTTGCCTAGATGGACGAACGGACACACAGAAAGATGCATGGACGGACGCACAGATGGCTGCACGGACTGATGTACGCATGGACGGACGCAGGGGCGGATGCATGGACGGACGCAGGGATGGACGCGCGGACGCACGCACAGATGGGCGGATGGACTCACGGACGGTCACACAGACGGACGCATGGATGGACGGAAGCAAGAACGAAGGGACGGACGGATGCTTCGGCCAACTCTCCATCATTCACCCCGTGGATATGCTGCCATTTTTTTTTTGATTGCGCATTCTGGCATACGTCCTCACGAAGAAATCCTCAGGTGTTAACCATAAACAACATTGTTTTAAAACAACGAAATACCCCTAGAAACAGGAGTCCTTCGTATGTTTTTATCGGATTTCGCGAGGAGCGATCACAGTAGCGGAAAATTCTAATGCACAAACGAACGAACTCAATTCTCAAACGCTGCAGTGTGCCGCATCTGGTATCAGATAGCAACAGAAAAGGTCAACGTTTAAAAATTTTGTTCCCCCAGCAGGATTCGAACTTTGGTCCAATGCGAAGTGAACGCTCTCGCGGTATACGGCACTCAACCGACCAGGGCACAGCTAAAAGCACGCCTGTTTAATACAATGCGGAGGAACTTGACTTCATGATTGATTGAAATCAATCTAGCCTTCATATAATGCGGCAACCAAGTTGTGGAATGGAATATAGCGGGGTAACGAAAAAAAAGAATAAAAAACTGGTATGCGTTTTGCTTGTCTTCAAGGCTGACAGAACTTTCATACGATGCTCTGAATGACTGTTAGTAATATTTAGATGTATGTGATCTTACTTTTACGCGTAATCAGGCAGATGTGCACGCATGAGAATAGCATTAATTGCGCTCCTCCAAATTTTAGTACGCTTTTTGCAAAACGTCGGCGTATAGCGGCCAAGGTGGCTTAAAAACTATGGTGTATGCGATTGAAGAAGGGTAGAAAATTTTAAAGGCACTGTACTTCCTTATATTTATTACGATAGAAATTATATGCACCCTCTCGCCTGAATTTTTCTTCCGGCGTCGGAGACAGCCGTCATTCACCGCATATGTATACGTATCTATATATACGAAAACGCAAGAAAGAAAAATAATACAGGAAAAGCCTCCGGCGCGTGGTATCAAACGTCCGACCCTTGCTTGCGAGTGCGTGGCGTTAGCCACTTAGCCACAAAGGAGCACCTCCTCCAACGTTGAAACGGCAAGCTATTTATATCTACCACTTACCACTGGTGAAGCCGACCTTGGGGAACTATTGTGTTTTCAGCATTAGCAGCGAGATGGCGCAATGAGAGCGCGTCGCCAGAACGTCACGACGCGGTTCCAGTTTGTTGCTATCGCAATCATTGCTTCGCCTTTGTGGCAAAGCTTTGACTTCTTTTATTTAATTCAGGGTGAGGTTAAACTTTGGGCCTGAGCTTTTAGACCTCATGGGATGAGGATTCCAAACCTGCAGGTGACCAAGACCACCTCTGTTTCTTGCTGAATATATCGTAAACTGAGAACATGAAGGGGCTTGTCGAACGTTTTGACGCAGCGTGACGCAATTTCAACAAATTTCAAGGTGTTTGGCTAAACTCTGTGCAAAATAAGAAGTTTTATCGAATTGCCGCAATTGGCGCAGCAGTTTCACCTCTGCGTAAGGTCCGCATCTTCCAGAAATTTGTAATAAGTTGGAAATTTAAAAATGGGAAAAATCTTCTATGCGGGATGTCGTTAGCGCCAGCAGTCTTGTCGTCTTCAAGGCAGATACTGCCGCTGACCTATAGGCACGGGTATATTTATGCATAACTGAGGTGTCATTCACTTTACCGCCATCAAAGCTTGGAAGTTAACGTTGTGAAGCCTTGATGACTGAAGCACTCCTTGCGCCGACCAAGCGCAACGGCGTGCTATTTCGCATCGTCTTTCGAGAGATAAGGCATAAACCTAGATATGACATAAACAGAGATGCTTTGTTGGCACAGACTGTAACGGCTGAGGTGTTCATATGACAGCTATGAGAGTGACTGCGTGTGCATTGGCCTGAAATCTGAGAGAAAAAGAGAGAGAAGATAGGTGAGTGATTGCGCTCGCACAAATAAGTATAAAAAAGGATCATGCCCGTTACGTGAAGTACAGTTCTCAACAGAGAGATCCCTGCGAAAGGAGAGGAACAGTACACCATACTGAGGTATGTATATATCACTTCATGTAATAATCACTAGAGTTTTGCGTCCCAAAGCCGTATACGATTACGAGGGACGCCGTAGCAGAGGGCCCCAGAATTATTGATCATCTGGTATTTTTAAAATCCGCTTAAACCAATATACACGGGCCTTCCAGCATTTCATTTCAATAAAATGCGACTGCCGGGGCAGGGATTTGATCCCGCGACCTTCAGGTCAGCATTCTGGCATTGTAACTCCAGACCACCGCGGTGGGTGTAAGTAGAACTCAGGACGAGGCATCGCCTTTTTCAGTCACAAACGGGAAAAGACTCGTGAACCATACGCTCCGTCTTTGAGAACTTCATTCAGGTTCGCCCGGCGCAATCTCCTCCGAACTTCATTTTGAATTCCAGGGGACCTCACCGACCGTAACGCAACGTTACTGTGCCGCACGTGATTGGAAGTGACTTTCCCGAAAGCGTACTCATTTCGCATAGGAATGTCACGACGAAGCGTGATGGGGCTCCGGCACCACTGATGAAACGATAGAATGCATTCTTCTTTTTTTTAGATGCGAAGCAGCTTATTTACGGAGCAGCGTAAGTCTCTTGGCCACTGCGCATGCGCCAACCCTCCCGCGAGGAGGTGGGAAGCGGTGGGGTGGAAGAAATGGCAGAGCGCTGCCTCCGCTTCGTTTCTCCTCACCCGTTTATGTCTCCGTGGCGCCATTTGCTAGAATCCTTATGTGACGTATAAAACAACATCACGTGGCACCGGCATTGCGAAGTGTTCGACAACTCCTGTGATTCAGGATTTTCTGTCATTCTCACTACACAAGCGTCGATTGTGCATGTATTAGCTGCGAAGCAGTCTAGAATGTTTGCCAACAAAGAGTTTTAGCGAGCCAACTCACGGGCATCATTGAGCCGTGTACTTTCGGCGGAGCGCGTGCGCATGACGCCATGGACGCACAACGAGAAGAGGCGCTCCAGTAAAAGGCGAGTTATGAAAATCACCTATCATAGTAATCCGTCAATCCAAGTATTCTCACAACGCGCAAAAATCTATGCTTACAGAGGCAAGCACGATGGCGTAGAAAGTGCGTGGTGGCGCAGAAAGTCTCTTGCTTTTGAGCAAAGTGCGCTGCCAAAAGGTGACGTTTTGATCAGTCTGGACTGCCGTGCAGGATTCATGGCAACACCTCGCTATAGTTTTCAGAGTGGCCTCAAGTGGCCGAAGGGAAACTTCTGTTCCAGGGCGTCGAACCACAGATATTTGAATCCGCAACGCGCGGCGCTATCTACAATGCCCCGGAGCCTACGTTACCAAATGTGCTAACGGCAAACCATTTATATACACCATGTACCCTAGGAGGTCCTCAGAGCTCTGAAACTTCATCGCGGTTTCGTCAGCAGTAGCTAGATGGCGCTAGAAGCCCGCGTTAGGTACTGAGAACGTAAGGCGCTAGCGTAAAGCTTGATTAGGTCTATTACGGTGTACGTTTTTTTTTAGTATTTTGTACTGTGTCTTTTTTTTTCTCCAGCCACCACGTGGCTGAGGTCTGCGCGTAGACCGACCACGTGCATGCGCAGGTGCTGTGAAGTGTAGCGTATTTATTTATTATTGTGGTTCTTTTTGGCTTAGACCAGTGTATTTTAGTACAGTTTTCTAACACGTGGGCATCGGTAAACTGAGCTAGCCATGGTCAAAAAGACCGTAAAGTGTTCAGAGTGCGGGGTAGGTTGGAAGGTGGAAGTTAGTGCGGAGGAGAAAGCAGAAGATGACGCCAAGTGTAGACAGTGCGAGTTCGAGGAGAAAATGAAAAATATGATGGCGGTACAGAGTGGGCTCATGGAGAAAATCGCAGAGCTGGAGAATGCATTGGCGAAGGAGCGAGAGAAAACGTCAGCCATGGAAGAAAGGCTCCGGTCAGCCGAGAAGGGCCTATCGAAGGTCGTGAAAGGGAACGAAGACGCAGGTGACGGCGGAAGCATTATGGCGACGACCCCCGTGCGGGAGAGATGAAGGAAACAGGCATGACAAAGGCAGATACATTGGCCACAGGGCCCAGCTACCGGGAAGTAGTTTTGAGGGAGGGAGGGAGCAAACCAGCAGCCGTGACTCACGCTAGTCACCTAGTCAGCAGCCAGGTGCAGGTTTCAGAAGGAATGTCTGAACAGGTCATCATCGCCGGTGACTCAAATTTAGTCCGATGCGCAGCGGCAATCAAAGAAAGGGTGAAAGGCGACAAGAGAGTTGCGATAGGGACGTTCCCAGGACAAACGCTGGGGACAGTAATGAGTCAAGCGGGTGAACAACTCGCAGCTAAAGCTAACAATCGTAACCTCGTTGTAATTGCGGGAGGGCTAAATGACGTCCTGAAAAAAGAATCGTCAGGACTAGCGACGACCTTGGCGAAAGGGGTGGATGACATGCGCGCCGTGTCCCCCCAGGTGCAAATTGTAGTATGCACAGTACCGGAAGTACCAGTACGCAAAGTCAACCTGCAAAGAGCGGTTGTCGACGCAAACAAAGAGATATGGCGAATTAGTCGAGAGAAGGGTTTCGAGGTAGTGGATTTAAACAGGGAAGTGCACAGGTGGGGTGGATTCCAAAGAGACAAGATTCATTTCGATAAGAGGCTTGGACACGAGGTGGGCTGGCGACTGGCAGGACGCGCAGTAGCTTTTTTGGGGGGCTCACGGGCCCTTCGGAGTCCGGGGTAGCTCGTAACAGGGAAAACAACCAGGAGGACGCTTTGACAGGTAGAATTGCGAAAAACCAGAAAAAAGGTAAAAGAAAAAGGAAAAAGGCGCGTGTTGCAATTAGTTACATAAACATGCAGGGTGGCAGAAAGAAGGCAAAATGGTTAGAGATTGAGGAGCAGTTAAACAAAGAACAGATAGGCGTGTATGCGGTTACAGAAACAGACCTTAGAGACTTGGAAGAGCCACCACATATTGAAAATTATGTTTGGGAAGGGTGTAACAGGACCATATCGGAAAGGAAAGGTGGGGGTGTAGGAATGCTAATTCATCGCGGAGCCAAATGGGTTAGAGTGAAACAGACGTGTTCAGAGCACCTCTGGGTTCTGGGCACAGTAGGTGGAAAGGAAACGTGGCTAGGGGTAGCCTACTTGTGGACGGGGAATAACTGCAGAGAAAAGAATCAGGAGATAGTGGATTGCATGAGTGCGGATATTAAGGAATTTGGTAATGGGGCCGAAATCATCCTTCTAGGGGACATGAATGCCCACATACATGACCTTGACGGATATTCAGACACCAATGGGAAGTTATTACTAGATCTTTGCGAGCAACATAGTCTGGAGATAGTTAACACGGGGCCTAAATGTGACGGCCAGATCACATGGGAAGTCGGAAACAAGCAATCAAGTATTGATTATTGTCTCATGACTGAAGGAATTTACCACAAACTGACAGAAATGAGGATAGACGAGGAAGGCATTAACAGCTTGGGTAGTGATCATAAACGAATAACATTACAAATGGGATACGAAACTGAAAATATGAGCATAGAATCAAAGTCTGGCAGCTCGTATTTAAATGACAAACAAATAATAAATATAGCCGCAAGAGTCGAGGAAGAAGTAGGCGAAATACCAGGCAAGGACTGGGAGTATAGTGAGCTGTTACATCTAATGACGAAGGAGATAGGGAAAGAGAAGAAAACTGTTTGCTGGAAAGGAAAAAGGAAGCCAAAAAGTTGGTGGAACAAGGAAATCCGGGAGGCGATCGAGAAGCGACGCGAAGCATCACGGGAGCATAGAAAGGCAAAAAAGGAGAAGCGGCCGCAGGACGAAGTAAAAAAAATATGGGAAATATATTTAGAGAAAAAAATCCCTTGTACAGAAATTGGTAGAGGCAAAAATTAAAGGTGAAAGTGAACGCTGGATGACAGAGATACACGAAAAAAAGGAGGCCGCGCCTAGGATTTTTTGGAGCCACATAAAGGCGCTAGGTAGGAAGTCTGTCACAACGCAACAACATATTCTAGATGAAGGAGGAAATCAATTGGAAGGGTACGAAGCGCTAGGTTACATCCAAAAGGTAACAGCCGATTCGTTTCAAAAGAGCGTCCAGGGGATCTCCCCGGTGAGTAAAAGTGTGGCGGAGAAAGCAACAGAGGAAGAGCTAGTACTTGATAATTTCAACTGGAAAAAGGCCGAAGGAAAAATTCCAAAGCGAACTGCCGCGGGTTTAGATGGGATTCCCGTTAGCCTCATTAACGAACTAGGACATAACACTAAAGAAGCATTGTTAAAAGCAGTAGAAAAAAGCTTAAAGGACGGACAAATACCGGACAGTTGGCGACAAAGTAGAATGAACTTAATCTATAAAGGCAAGGGAGAAAAGGACAAGATTCGCTCGTATAGACCACTAACCATTACATCGGTACTATACAGGTTGGCGATGCAAGCAGTAAAAATGAAAATAGAAACATGGGCCGAACATAACGATATTTTGGGAGAACTTCAGAACGGATTTCGAGTCGACAGGCGGTTGGACGATAACCTGTTTGTTCTCACTCAGTGTATAGAAATATCTAAAATAGAGAATAGGCCCTTGTACGTGGCTTTTCTAGACATCACTGGGGCATACGACAACGTTAATCAGGAAATTTTGTGGGATATATTGAAAGGAATGGGCATGGGCGACGACTGTATACAGCTTTTGAGGGAGATATACCGAGAAAATACAGTTTGCATAGAGTGGGAAGGAATGCGTAGCAAAGAGAACGTTGAGGTTAGCAAGGGTCTGAGACAGGGATGTCCTTTGTCCCCGCTGTTATTCATGCTGTACATGGTGAGTATGGAAAAAGCGCTGGAAGGTAGCAACATCGGTTTTAATCTGTCACACAAACAGGGCGGCATGATGATTGAGCAGAAGCTTCCAGGTTTATTTTATGCGGACGATATCGTCTTATTTGCGGACAGTCGAGATGATATACAGCAGCTGGCGAATATATGCGGAAGGGAAGGTGAAGCTCTTGGACTAGGATTCAGTGTAACGAAGTGTGGATTGATGGTATTCAATGATCCCTGTGATCAGACGGTGTCCATACAAGGCCAAGAAATACCGAGGGTAAGTGAATACAAGTACCTTGGAGTATGGGTAAATGAGAGTGATAGATACATGGAGGTACAGGAAAAAGCCTCGGCAGCAAAAGGAAAGAGGAATGCGGCAATAATGAAGCACAGAGCGTTGTGGGGATACAATAGGTATGAGGTGCTTCGAGGTCTGTGGAAGGGTGTAATGGTTCCAGGGCTTACTTTTGGGAACTCAGTGGTGTGCATGAGGGCAGAGGTGCAATCGGGAATGGATGTAAATCAAAGGACTGTGGGACGCCTCGCGTTGGGTGCTCACGGGAAGACGACAAACGAGGCTGTAAAGGGCGATATGGGGTGGGCAGGTTTTGAGGCGAGGGAAGCGCAGAGCAAAATAAGGTTCGAAGAAAGGCTAAGAAATATGAAGGAGAGTAGATGGGCAGAGAAGGTGTTCCGTTATTTGTATAGGAAGAGCGTGGACACACAGTGGAGAAAAAGAACTAGAAGACTCACTAGTAAATATACGGCTGGTATTGTAAGCCATATGTCAACAAAGAGCGTTAAGGGAAAAGTCAGGGAGGCGGAGAGGATTTACTGGATGGCAGCTATGGAGAAAAAACCGGCTTTGAGTAACTACCGAAAGGGCAAAAATGAAATAAGGAGGGAGGCATTTTACGATAATTCAAGGGGAAGCGCTTTACTGTTTGAAGCGAGATCGGGTTGCCTTAGAACGCGTAGTTATAAAGCAAGATTCAGTAAAGAAGAAGAACAATGCACATGCTGCGGGAAAGATAAGGAAACGGCGGAGCATGTTCTGATTGAATGTGGAGATATCCACCCAGGTGTACGTTTGGGCACGAGCCTACAGGAAGCCTTGGGTTTTGGGGACAACAATGGAAAGCTGAACACACCCGCGATTGAAATAAGTAAGAGACGGTTAGAGTATTGGTGGCAGAAAATTAGAGAGAAAGGACAAAATAAATATTGGAAAAATAAAATATGGACAGTGTGCCGTAAATGGCAGAGAACTTAAGCTGAAAATTTACCTTTTTTCCATTAAGATAGAATTTATCGAAGTAGAGGCATTAGGCCAACATCAAAAAAGAAAAAAGGTTTTTTTTTTTGTCGAGCCTGGTGGCATACTTGTCACCACCCCGTTATAAAGGGGACGCTCATAGCATCCATCCATCCAGGTAGCGCAGGAGCGGGCATCGAGGCAATTTAGCGTTGTGCGCACTCGCACAAAAGGTCTTCGCCCCCGCGCCATCTTGCCTGGTCAAAGTGCGTACGCCATCTGTCGTGATCATCCACTAGCCCACGCGCTTAACTCGGGATTCATGTGCTTTGTAACCTTGTGCTTCCACCGCAAGTTTACTTTGAAGTTACAGTGGTTAAAGAAAGCACGAAGGTCACTTCACTCGCTGCCACGACCACGATTACGAAAGGAGCACGCTACTCAGACACAAAGTATGAATTGTAGCAGTAGTTCACGCTAATTTTGTGTATACTTGTGCGTTCGTTTCGTGCGTTTTTCTTTCCGTTTTCGCAATCTTGTTTAAGTGTCGAGCTGTGGCGGTTGGCTGTCCGCACTTGTCCTGACTATGCTCATTTCGTGCGCGCTTTCTGCTTGAAGTGAACGAGGTCAGTTTTGAGTAGCTTGCCGTTATTCGTTGCTGTATAACATTCTTCCATTCGCCCTTATGGTGAAACAATACACAATAAATGCTTAAGTACGTCTGTGAGCACACGTTTCACTTTAGTGTTATACCGATTCCTAAAAAGAGGGATCAGCCAGGTTTTAATAAGTAACTTTGCTTGAAACGATCAAAGCTCACTCTAATGCTTCACACAGCCCTTCTCGAAACTACTATAACCTGAGCTATAGTAGTCTGGTGAACTGAGGGGAAAACATCAGGCACTCACCGCATCGATGTCGCTGACGCCGGCCGATCCCGCAGCTGCCAACCACTGTTGCGACGCGCGCTTTCGACGACGTTACGAAGGGCGCCACGAATCTCACCGCTGCAACCACTGTTTCGAAAGACGGCGACGCCAACACGGTCCCGAAGGCGCCACTGCTTAGAACTCCGCCGGGAAGGTCACCAGCCGTTTGGTAGCGTAGGTTTCTCAGCTCGCGACTGCTTCTGCGCAGAGCTGATAGACGAGCGGACGAGACGACGGTGAGTTAAACATGGTTTATGTACAGCATATATACAGAAGCATTACAAATTCGGCACTGGGGCCGACAGCTTAGAGACCCGAAGAGCCGAGCTCTCCTCTCTACCACATAGGTCTGCTCTCAAATGGGTCTGCTTACACATAGCTCCACTCTCTATCACATAGCTCTCTTCTCTGACACACAGCTCAACTCTCATCACATAGCTCTCTTCTCTGACACACATGTCTGCTCTCCAACAGGTCTGCTACTCGCGACGCGCCGCAGGGCTTTTTTATATGCACCGGGTGGATTCTTTGAAAAACCAAATGTCCAACCAGAAGCGCCGCTGGTCGTGAGGTCAGAATCCTCCAATGGGGTCGCTGCTGGGCCGCGTCATTCTTTCTCATCGAATCTGGAGAGGCTGCGCTGCAGGTGGCTGCACCCAAGGACGAGTAACGTCGCGAGGCATTGCGTCAGACCCGCCAGACAGGAAGGCGCCGGTTTCTTGCTCGACGGGCTCGCTGCCTTAGGTAACTCACTGCACGTGCGCAGCAGAAAGCTGCCGTTGCGTGATGACGCCGTTAAGTTGTTCATCACGTCAGGCGGGCTCGCGTGCTGGCCTTGACACAGATTTCCTTTTTCCGAGGCATGGACGTTCGCGGCGGACTCGCAGGCATAACAGCACCCCCGCCGCCAGACAATGCGCCGGAAAGACGAGCTGCTTCCACGTGGCTCGGATGTCAGGCACGCTCGTTCGCCAGGCCCCTCCAGGTTTGCCTGGAGGGACCTGGCGGGGAGAATGCAGCTCCAGACTCCGTTCCGGGAACACATCCCATTCTTGAGGACGGATCCCAGCTCCACTGGCTTGTCGCCACAACTTGTCGACCAACTTCGCTCGTCTCTTCTGACGATCCTTGGTTTCAGCACTTGTCGATGGTTCTGCAACTTGTCAAGAACGGTTCGACAACAGACAACACACGACACAAGCAAGTGCCCTCGGTCACCCGATAGAACACCAGACAAAGTATAGTACAACATATACCTAGCTACTACCGCCTGGCTTCAAACTTGCCATGCATCCAGCAACTGCGCCATGGAGTCTTCGTCAACCTGACGTGCGCTTATCAGTTCCTGGAATCTTTAAGAAGGCACGCATGTCAACGCTAGCCCTGAAGCAACTTACTTTGCGTCTGTTAAACGAAAGGTACTTCGACCGCATACATGTTTACACCGATGGCTCCACTAATTTCAACAGCTCCACAGGAGCAGTGGTTGTTCCATCTGAAAATGTGTTGCTTCAGTACAAGTTTTCTCACACCACTACGTCGACAGCAGCAGAGCTCGCAGCACTTCAAGGTGCAGTAAAGTACATTCTTCACCAGGAACCTAACCAATGGGCCATCTTTTGCGACTCCAGGTCAGCCTTACAGTCACTACGGTTTGTTCTGCAGCACGGGCTACATGAACAATCAGTATATCAGATAAGGCAACGACTACCACGAAGCGCTCGCGGAAGGTCACGATATTGTATTTCAGTGGTTGCCGAGTCATTGCGGAATCGTTGGCAATGACCGCGCAGATGAAGCTGCTCGATCGGCTCATGACCAAGACCAGCGCACGCCCATACCACTCTTGAGAACGGACGCTGCAAGGCTACTACAATCACTTGCTCGCCGTATATCTCTCCTACAATGGAATACGCAGGGTTTCTCCAACACGCACCTGTATTCGATCGACCCAAACTTGCAACTTCGTTTGCCATCCGGGTTCCCACGATGCGCTGAAACTTTACTGTGTCGCATGAGGTTGGGCGTGGCATTTACGAATTCGTACTCTCGTCTCCTTGGAATGGCGAGCACTTCGGCATGCAACATCTGCGCCTGCGAGGAAACGCTTGAACACATTCTATGTCATTTGCCCAGCATACCAGACCGAACGACGTATTATGGAAGCCAAGCTCTGTCAGCTGGATTCACGGCCCGCTTACAGAAGAAAAAATCCTGGGACCTTGGCCGACGGCTCCCATACGCGCAAAGCCACACGAAAGCCCTCTTTGTACTTTTAAGGAACACCAAACTTCACGACCGCTTGTGAAAGAACTGTGCGAGGCCGTGCTGTGTAGCTCGAGCTGACTATTTATGCTTCTCTTTCTTACTCCTCTTCTTTTCTATCTCTTTTCGTTCTATTATTCCCCTTTTCCCCCACCCCAAGTGTAGGGTAGCCAACCGAGCCAAGCTTGGTTTAACCTCCCTGCCTTTCCTCTCTATTTATCTCTCTCTCTCTCTAGCTACGTGGCTATCGGAATTTTTGTTCCCTCTACATCAAGAGGCACATGTGGGACACAGACTCTTAAAATGAGAACTCAAATTTTTTTACACGTACACAAACGTAACGAATTAGAATACACATAAAGTTGGCTCCTTGAGCTCACTCTGGACGAGAGCGCTAAGCTCAGGTCGTGATGAGGTCAAATTTTGCCCCGAAATCGCCAACGAGAAACCGAAAGTGAGAATGAGACTAGCTAGAACGCACTGCTCAATGCACCTGCATTAGCGTATAGCTTCCTTTTTTTTGTAGCGAACGTGAAAGTTGTGCTGGTTGGAGCAACATGCTCCATCTCAGTAAACCGGCCACTTTTAGGCGACGAACCTATGCGGTACTAAGGATGCTCGTACTTGCGACGTTGCACATCTGTTTGTAGCTACAATAGGGGAGTCCACATTTCTCATAAAAGGAACATTCCTTCTCACGCTCCTTCTTCTGGACTTCACTTAACCAGGCTCTAGGTTTCAACTGCTCCAAGATACCTCCGATCCACTTTCGATACATCACTAAAACCTAAAAATTTTTGCTCCCTCTTTTCTCGAAGCATTCAACAGCAGCTTTACGACCGCTTGATGTGAACGTATGGTTTTCATCAGTTACTGTGGTAAATTTGTTCGGCCGCCTTCCTAATTTGACTTCATAATTCGTATCAGAAAGCTTCATGGGTGCCTTCCACTTGTCCGCGGATTTCCCCGCTCTCTGACAAGTGTCGCATGAGCGTACAAAGTCTTCAATATCCTTCCAGCATTTCGGGCAATAAACTCAAGGGAAACTCTAGCCTTGGTCTTTTTTATGCCGAGATGCCCTGCCCATGCGTTTTCATGCGCCAGTTCCAATAGCTGGCGACGATACTTTTGTGGCACCAAGAGCTGCTCATACTTGCGACCTTGCGCATTTGCGTAGCTCCGATACAAAAGCCCTGCTTTTTCAAAAAAAGAAACATTCTTTTTCTTTTTTTCCAAGTTTACGCTTTCCATTAGCGCTTTTAATCGAGAGGTCTTCACGCTGCTCTCGAATGAGCGTTTCTCGATTCAACCCTCCGACAGCTCACTCCAACTTTCCGCTACAGGCGAGAGCGTTGCAGCCCTCTCGCTCTGATTCAATGGCGCCATGTCTTCTCCCCCTGATACGGAAACCGCGCCGGTCGCTTCGGCGACGGGCCGCTCGAGGTGACTGCTCACATGACTCACGCGGAAAATTTCATCTCTGAGGTTCCGTCGACCCGCCGACAAGGTCACTTGAGAGTTCACCGTATTGAACAAGATCAAGCTCTCGCGAAAGCTGCCGCGCTTGCGATCGCGTGAAGGCCATGTACGCTAAGTTGGGAAGAACGATTTACCCTGCTCTTTGAGAAGCTGCTCTGAATGTTGGACAAAAAAGATAAGGAAAACTATCGGAAAGCGCGACAGACACAGCCGCTTCGGTGCGAAGCTTACCGAACGGGCCTTCAATGACAACCGTAGCGATTGGTAAGCAAGCACTCTGCTCCTAGGCGACTTGCCTAATCCACGCGCATTCCCTCCTGTAAAGTCATCCGGAGACACCAATGAAGGATGGACAACGTCCATGGTTGCCTCTGAGTCTCTAAGTGCTCGACACGTTTTCCCATTCACCCTAATTTCTTGGAGATATGGCTCTAACAACCGCATGTTCTTTTCCGATTCTCGAATTGTTGCAAAAGCAAATTTTGCTTACAGTTTATCGCGATGTGCCCTGTTATGCCAGCGAGTCCTCGTCAAACGTCCGTGCCTCTGAAAAAGGCAATCTGGGTCAAGGCCAGCCCGCAGTCCGCCTGGCACGAACAACTCAACGGCGCGTAAACACGCGCGGCGCCTCTCTGGCCCACGTGCTGTGAGTCAGCAGCGCACGTGACAGCGAGCCGGCGTCTTCGTGTCTGGGGTCTGACGTGGCCCAGCGGCGACCCCATTGGAGGAATCTGCCCTGACGACCAGCGGCGCTTCCGATTGGACATTTGGTTGGACCCGGTGCAAATAAAAGAAGCCCTGCGGCGCGTCGCGATCGGCGGTCCTATGTGAGAGGAGTCCCCGTGTCGGAGAGCCGACATGTGTGTGAGTCGGCGGTCTTAGGCGAAAAGCTGACCTATGTGTTAGAGAGGAGAGCTCGGCTCTTCGAGTCTCTGTCGGCCCCAGTGCCGAAATTGTAACGCCTCTGTATATATGCTGTACATAAACCTTGTTTAACTCACCGTCGTCTCGTCCGCTCGTCTATCAGCTCTGCGCAGAAGCAGTCGCGAGCTGAGAAACATACGCTACCAAACGGCTGGTGACCTTCCCGGCGGAGTTGAAGCAGTGGCGCCTTCGGGACCGTGTTGGCGTCGCCGTCTTTCGCAACAGTGGAGGTCACGGTGGGATTTCGGAGGGGGCTACGCAACAGTGGTGGCATCGGTGGCAGACGGCGGGATCGGCCGTCGTCGCAACAGTGGTTGGCAGCTGCGGGATCGGCCGGCGTCAGCGACATCGATGCGGTGAGTGCCTGATGTTTTCCCCTCAGTTCACCAGACTACTCTAGCTCAGGTTGTAGTAGTTTAGAGAAGGGCTGTGTGAAGCATTGAAGTGAGCTTTGATCGTTTCAAGCAAAGTCGAAGTGCTTTGAAACCGAAGTTAATGCGGAGGGGGTAAACACGGGAGTGTGAAAAATTGCTTGCGCGTCTTGCTAGTTGACTTATAGTGGGTACGGCAAGTAAATTGTTAACAGGGGCAAACAGCAAGAGGCTAGTGTGAACGATGGAGAACCTTAAAGTGAAGGAACTCATCGAAATTTGTGAGGAACTCGGCATTACTTTGGGCCGTGCGAAACGAAAGCAAGCGATCCTTGAGATCATGAAGGATGAGGAGAGTGTCGGCTGAGGAAGTCGATGAGGCCTGGGTGGATATTAAAGCACGCCGTGAGGAGGCTGAAAGGCGAGAAGTAGAAGCTCGCGAAGTGAGGAGGCTGAAAGGCGCGAAGCTCGCGAACGTGAAGAAGCTGAAAGGCGCGAAGCTCGCAGAAGCGAAGCTGAAAGGCGCGAACGTCGCGAGCGCGAGGAGGCCGAGAGACAGGAGCGCCTTGAGATGAAACGACTAGAATTGGCAATCCTACAGTGTTCGCAGGCGCCTAGCGTAGCTTCTCCGACGATTCAGGTCAGCGGTTTTAGAATTCGGGACCAACTGCCACCGTTCGTAGTAGGCGAGGACATGGCGAAAGTATCTCGTCAAGTTTGAACACGTCTGTGAGCGAAACGCTTTGGAGCGGTCTCTTTGGGCGCGGAACCTGCTAGCTCTTCTTCCCGGCGAAGTGTCCGACGCGATAACTTGCTTGTCGAGGGAAGCGTTTGAGAGCTATGACGAGGTTAAGGAAGTGCTCTTGAGACGTTATAAGTTGTCACCCGAGGCTTTCAGGCAAAGGTTCCGTATGCTGAAAAGGGGAATGAGTCACACGTTGACTTCGCGTTTCGTCTTAAAGCCGATTTAATCGAATGGCTCAAGGGCGAAGGTGTTTATGACGACCGCGATAAAGTGGTGGAATGCGTTGCATTGGAGCAATTCTACCGCTGCATCGAGGATAATGTCAGACTTTGGCTGCAGGACAGACTTGGGGAAGTACAGCTAAACAAGGCAGCAGAGTTAGCTGAGGAGTATTATACTCGCCGAAAGTTGCATAGCAGGGCAGTGCGCGTTGAAAAGGATGAAAGGAAAGAGGGCTTTTCAAGGAAACCTGATCAACGGAAACCCGCTCCGCACCGTAATTTCAAGAAGGACCCGTCTCTTACGAAGGACAGTGTAGGGGAAGGGCAAACAGAAGAAGCGAGAAATCGAGTGAGGTTTCTACCACACAGGCATTTGAATCGGAAAACAAACGGAAGCCGCTAATCTGCTACAACTGCAAAAAGGAAGGGCACATCGCGAGAAACTGTCAGGAAAAGTTTGCCTTCGCAACAATCCGAGAATCAGAAAAAAAACATGCGGTTGTTGGAGCCGTATCTCCAAGAAATTAGGGTGAATGAGAAAACGTGCCGAGCACTTAGAGACTCAGCGGCAACCATGGACGTTGTCCATCCTTCATTGGTGTCTCCGGATGACTTACAGGAGAATGCGCGTGGATCAGGCAAGTCGCCGAGGAGCAGAGTGTTCGCTTACCAATCGCCACGGTTGTCATTGAAGGCCCGTTCGGTAAGCTTCGCACCGAAGCGGCTGTGTCTGCCGCGCTAAATGATCGTTTTCCTTATCTTTTCTCCAACAACTCGGAGCAGCTTCTCAAAGAGCAGGGCAAATCGTTCTTCCCCAACTTAGCGTGCATGGCCCTCACGCGATCGCAAGCGCAGGAAGCTTCGCGGCAGCTTGATCTGTTCAATGCGGTGAACTCTCAAGTGACCTTGTCGGCGGGTCGACGGAACCCCAGAAAGGAAATTTCCGCATGAGTCATGTGAGCAGTCACGCGAGCGGCCCGTCGCGAAACGGCCGGCGCGGTATGCGTGGGGAGAGACGACATGGCGCCATTGAGTCAGAGCGAGAGGGTTGCAACGCTCTCGCCTGTAGCGGAAAGTTGGAGCGAGCTGCCGAGAGTTGATCGAGAGACGCTCATTCGAGAGCAGCGTGAGGATCTCTCGATTGAAGCGCTAGTGGAAAGCCACAAAAACGCGGCACAAGTGCTTGTCGAAGGAGC